>MVAP01000159.1:0-31112 GCA_014825765.1 Cystofilobasidium macerans | reverse complement strand
AAGTCACGCCAAAAGCATGCGCGTGTGCCCCCCGCCCCTCCCCAGTTGAACTTAGAAAAAGAAAAAAAAAATTCACGGTATTGCGACCCCCCCCGCCCCCCCCCCCCCCCCCTCCGCCCCCCCCCCCCCCCCTCTTATCACTCTCGGCCCTTCAGTCCCAGTCGTCGATGTCCATGCCCGGTGTCGATGCCGATGCGACCGAGATCTTGGACGGGCCAGGCGTCGGAATGGAGTTGTAATCGTCAGGAGTATGAGGAGCGGCCATTGTGCCAGGAGTCTGATCCGGTCGGGTGACGAAGCGTTCAAGCTGTCAGTGTTCGCAAGCGAGCTGGGAGGATTGCTCACTGCCTGCGCACCTCAACATTTGCGTAGCCTGTGCTTCCAGCGCCCATCGGCGTCTCAGCGCCCCATTCTTGGCCGTTGCTGCTGGCAGGCAGAGGCGTCCAACTGCCGGCCAACGCGCCATAAGCTGGCGTTCGTTCACCCCCCGCAGCAGCGCTTACGCGAACGTAGCTCGGCGTCCGACCGCCCGTCTCGGCAAAGGCGCTGTAGGCCGGCGTCCGTTCACCTTTGCCGATCCGGGCCGGCGTGCATGCGCCAACGAGGCTGCCAAAGAAGGCTGGTGTTCGACCGCCATGAACAACGACAGCGCCGGGCGTGCGAGCGGCCGAGGCAATAACGTTGTACGCCGGGGTCCGGCCGCCAATGGCGTGGCCGGGCGTGCCGACATCACAACCCCAGACGTTGCCCGGGGTAGCGCCTTATGGTGAGAGGACAAGGTCAGAAGCAGTCAATAAGCCGGAGGTCTGGACTGCTCTGACGCACCTCCGCTGGTTCCGAGCGGGTTGGGTGTGCGGCCGACAGGATAGGCAGGTGTCCGACCGCCGTCATTAGCGTACGGATTGACAATCGAAGGCGACCGTTCGGACGGCATCTCAGACGAGGGCCGGCGGCAAGGGACACCCCGCGACGACTCGAGAATCACGGGCAGGTCAGAGATCGCGCCGGTCACAGGGCTGCGAAGGGATCGCGTTCATTTCAACCATCAGCGTCGGCGAAGCGAGTGAGGATGACCGGGGACGCACTCCTTGCGGCGCAGGTCGTCCTTCTTGATGGTAATCGTCTCATTGGTCGCCTGGAGCTCGACGCGGCAAACCTCGCCGTTGATGTCGGTGATGAGGCCGATCCGGCTCTTGTGGATGCCCTTGACAACGACGACGGGCGTGAACACAAGCGGGTCGCGGTAGCTCGGCGCCTGGAGCTTGATGCCAGACGAAGCTGGCACATGCTTAGCAAGGTCTGGATTGAGCCGCATTAGATCGGTCTGTAGACGGGCGCGCTTCGATGCCGACGAGACTAGCTTTCGAGCTGACGTCACGAAGACGCCGTGATTGCTCTCAATGTCGCGGTTGTAGAGAAAGACAGCGCCCCGCCGGATCGCAAGGACGACGCCGGAACGTTGCTGTAGCAGGAGGAGGCAAGTCAGGTAGAGACAAAACCCTAGTGGGCATACAGACTGGACCGACCTCATCAAGCGTCTCGACGACAGCGTCGCCCTTGCGGATCACTTGACCGTCCTGGTCGTACTGGGTGATCGAATAGCTCGCGACGCAGGTGTTGGTAATGTGCTCTGGCGAGACCGAGTGCACCTGGCTGCGAGTGTCGAGCACGTCGATCCGCTGGCGCTCGATCCGTATTATGACGCCAATCGTCTCTTTGCTGGAAGGTATAAACATCTGCCGTCAGCGAGCCATACGACACGGGCACAGAGGATCGAACAAGAAGAAGTCGCACTCGAGCTGGACAAGGTCGTGAACAGCGTACTGGCCGATCGCATTGAGGCCACTGCCGATCTCTTCAGCAACTCGAACGTCCCTAGCAAAGGTGGTGACCTGCGGCAACGCGGGGTAAAGTAGATTAAAGCCGATCCATCCTGAAGCCAGCTGTGGTGCGAGCGCACCTCCTCCCGTGATAAGTCGGCTAGGAATGTGACGTGCTCGCCGCGAACTTCGAGCACAAGCCCAGTCTCATCAAGGTGTTTGCCGGCGACCACCTTGACGTGCTCGCCTTGGCGGAACGTCTTGCGGACAAATTCGCCGAGGACGGTCAACATCGACCCGGCGGCTTCGCCGGTCGTTCGGCGGAGGGTGACGATGCCCTGAGCGATGCCAATGACTGTGCCAATCGCGCCTTGGTTCTGGTCCGCTGTGACCTCGACAATGTCGCCCGTCTGCAGAGCAGAGGCAGAGAGGAGCCGAGCTTGCTCCTGGAGTGCCCAATAATCCTCGGCAGGTTGATCCTTCTTGGTCGAGGCTGGCCCGGCAAACGCCTCGAGCTCGTCCATTGTCGGGATGACGCCCTCAATTTCGAGCCTCGAGATCGGGAGCGCCTTCTCCAGAAAGCCCTCCGAGTAGACATCGTCGTGGAAAATGACGCAGTGAGACTTCTTGACGATTGACCGCCGGCCGTAGACTTTGGTGACCTCCTCGGACGAGAAGTACTTGGGCGGCGGCCGGACTCCCGCCTTGCCCGAGAGGGCGCCTGCCTTGCGCTTCCTCTTGCCATCCACGTCATCTTCGGCCGGCGAGAGGTCGACACGGGGAATTAACTTGCAGGTCACGACCTCACCGTTGTCCGAAACCTCCAACACCTTGGCAAGGTCTCCGCGGTAACGGCCACGCCTGACGCGGACCCACGACTGAGGCTTGAGCTCAACCCGCTTCTTGGTCAGCTTGAGCAGTGCCGGCATCTCGTCAATCGGAACGAGGTTGACGCCTTTGTAGAGGTAGACACCAGGGAAGCCATCGAGAGCCTCTTCGACTGCCGCCCGGGTGTCGGCTTGGACGTAGAGAAGCCCGCTGAGCGTGTCGCGCGAGAAGGCCGAAAAGATCTTAAGCGCCGGCTTGCACTCTGACTCCAAGCGGAGCGCCTTGTGCATGAGCGAGTAGACCAGCTGCCGCTCGCGGCCCGTCTGCAAGAGCACTTAGATGAGTTTCGGCACCTAGTCGATAGCATCCCGAAGATGGCGAGGCGCACCTCAATGTGGACCTGCCATAGCTTGGGGTCCTCAACCGATGGCACAAGAAAACTCTGCGGCAGATCTTCGTCGTCACCGATATATGATCCCGCCTGCTGCAGCTGGTGTCGCGCCTTGAGGTCAGCCGCGATGCGCTCTGCGTCGCGGTTGTCGATCACGCGCCGGCGCAGGTTAAGCTGCTGATGATTGCGGCTCGTCCGCTCTGGTCCGACAGATTCGTCGCCACTCTCTTCGATGAACTCCTGGGCTGCGGGAAGGGAATCGGCCGGTCAGCTCGGTTGGCTTCTTTGGAGCATTTTATGAGGGCAGGCCGTACCCTCGCGGACGTAATCGGCATCTTCCTCGCCAAAATCCTCGTCATCGTCGTCAACCTCAGCCTCGTCCTCGATGAAGCGGTTGCGCGTCGTAGTCACACGGCGGCGCTTCGCCTAGGGTGTGGCACGGGGAGAGGAGGAACTTCAATAGACACGAAGGTGCAGCAACGAAAAGGAAGACGCACCCGCCGGTGGGTCGAAACATCGTGGGCCTCTTCTTTGCCAGAGCTGTCGTCCTCATCCTCGTCGGCTTCGTATGGGCCACTGGCCGCCAATCCGAATTCATTTGGTGGTTGAGCAGCCGTTCGGGGCAACTCATGGATCGGTCGTTCGATCGCATGCTTTGCAAGCTCAGGATTGGGGCTCGCACTGTGAATGGGTCGGCCCGCCGTGAGGCCCGGTGACGCAGGCGCCGGAGACGGCGCTGAAGGTGGCGGTGTAATCCGCGGCGAGGGATGCCGAATGGCTGACGAGGGAGCCAGCGGGGGCGTCTGTGGCTGCCGAAGCAACGAAACGACCGATGACTCATGGGGAGGTGGCGGTGGGATGACGTCCATGTCCTGGTCCTTGTCCTCCTTGTCCGCATCTTCAGCCTCGTCCCTATCCCTGACCAATGCGAGTTGGCCGACAGCAGGTCGAATCGGCGGGTGGAAGCTCTGGCGCGTACAGGCGCGGACCTCCTCCGCGTCAGTGCTTGGCTCTCGCAGCCATCAGACGAAAGATGGGTCGGCCACTCACGACGGACGTCGCCACGTCAATGGTCAGTCCGCTGTCGCTGATCGCATCCGCCTGTGGGGTCTGAAGTGAAGCAGCGAAGGCGAAGCCGCTCGTCGAATAGGCATTCGTCGACGGGCTGGGACTGACAGGATTCGGCGGCTGTGCATAGGGACCGTCCCAGGTCTGCTGGAAAAGTGACTGACTTGACAAGAGCGGTCAGCGAGACGGGTTGAAGTGCACCATTACAGACCAGCCGGGCGGATGCACCTCCATCCCAAGCGGGGAAAGTCTATTCCCGTTGGGCTCGGTATCGTCGCGGTCAAGGTCGTTGAGCAGGGGCCTACCGGACGTTCTCGCCGGTGACGACGAGTATATGCCTCGGCCCTTGTCGTCATCGTTGTCTGTTGTTCGCTGTCGCTGCGCGAACTGCTCCTGGAGTCGATCGAGACGTTCGAAAGGGTCGTCCTTGCCCTCGTCGTTCTTCTCGTCCTCCCAACCGGGGTCCTCCTTGTCAAGCTCGGCTGCCTTCTCTTCGAGCGCGGCCTCGTCGAGCTCGAAGTCGCCGAGAGGGGAGCCCTCAAGTCGGTAGCGTGGCGAGTCCATCCTGGTTCTGACGCTGTGCGGGAAGCGGGGTGGCAAAGCTGGAGGTGAAAAGGGGGGATTGCTGTCAGGGGTGAAAGGCTCGCCTGCGCGCGGGGTCAGAAGACAGGGGCAGCCAGTCGCGCAGTCGGAGCGACTCCGACCCCTCCCCCCTCTCCCCTCCTGCTCGCCAATCATGCCTGTCCGCACTACCGCAAGCTGATCAGAGAGGGTCAGCTTGACAAGAGAAGAGTGCCGCCTGCTGGCTTAGATGTGGCGGAAGAGCGACGCATATGAATCGTCTTCTCGGCCGTCCATCGCACTCTGGTCGTACAAACAAGTCCGTGCCCCCCTCGGACGCTCGCTCGCTCTAGTTGTTCCAGCTGCCCGCTGCCGGTGTCGGTGCCGAGTAGGGCCCTGCGCCAGGGGTCGGTGCCGAATAGGGATCGCCGTGTGGCGTCGGTGCCGAGTAGGGCGCGCCCGGCGTCGGCCCTGGCGTTGGTGCGGAGCCATACATGCCTGGCGTGGGCGCTGACTGAAGGCCGGCGCCAGGTGTCGGCGCAGAGTCCCAGGCGTTCTGTAGCGGGCGGGGCGCGAGAGATCAGATGAGATGCAAATGCAAAAGGTCTGAAAGCAAAGACGCACGCCGTAAGATTGGTTGCTCGGCGCGCTCCAGCCCGACTTGGACGGCCCGTCCTGGTAGGCTGACCCACCGGCGCCATAAGGCGTCGCTGCACTCGTAGGACCCTGACCACCGCTGCCGCCATAGCTGGTCTGCTCTCCGCCGTAACCGCCGCTGTATGCCGGCGTCCGTCCGCCGGCCATGACTCCGCCATAGGCTGGCGTCCGACCGCCTGCAGCCGCCCCCGCGCCGTAAGCTGGAGTTCGACCGCCGTCGATTCCGCCACCGTAAGGCGTCCGACCGCCTGCGACAGGCGCCGGCGTCCGGCCGCCTTGGATACCCATAGCAGGCGTCCGACCGCCCTGGACGATGCCGTACGCGGGTGTGCGGCCTCCGGCTCCACCCGGTGCCGGCGTCGCGCCGCCAAAGCCCCACGCGCCTCCGCTCGGTGTCGCGCCGCCGTATGGGTTTGGTGTCCGGCCGGCCGCAAAGGCTGGAGTCCTACCACCGTCGCCAGCGTACGGGTTGGGAGTCGCGCCTGACAGGCCGGCGTACGGGTTGACGGTCCCTGGCGGGCCCATTGGGCCTTCGGAGGCTGGCCGTCGGTAAGGGACGCCACTCATCGGTGCCGCCGATGACGGCAGCTCAGAAGTGGCTCCGGTTCGAGGACTGACGGGTATGCAAAGTTCTTAGCTATTGACTAAACGCGTCGACTGAAGGGGAAAGCGCCGACAGCTCAAACGCACTCTTTTCTCTTCAGCGCACTCTTATTGACGGTGACAGTCTGGTTCGTGGACTGGAGCTCGACGCGGCAGATCTCTCCGTTGACGTCCTTGATCAAGCCGACGCGCGACTTATTGATTCCTTTGACGATAACGACCGGCATATCTTGTAGCGGGTCGCGGAATTTACGGCCCTGGAGTGCGACGCCTGAGCCGGTAGGAACGTGCTGGCTGATGTCCGGGTTGAGCTTAGTCAAGTCGGTCTGAACTCGGGCCGTCTTGGAAGCAGCCGATATAAGTGTCCGGGGATTGACCACGAAAACGCCCTCGTGCGCTGAAGTATTCTGGGATGAGATATCGCGGCTGTAGAGGAAGACAAAGAGGCCGCGGATCGCAATGACGACGCCCGAGCGATTCTTCAGGAGGTCGAAAAACGCAAATGTTCAGCAGGTGTGGGCCCGGGCGCAAAAGAGCTACGCGTCGACGCACCTCGCCTCCAGCCTCGACGACCGTCTCGCCTTTGTGGATGGCCTGGCCGTTCATGTCGTACGCCGACTTGTCTCGCGCGCCGTCAACGCTCCTCGCCTGATCGGGCTTGACTTGATAGGTCTTGCCCGATAGCGTGAGCACGTGGAACAGGCTTCGCTCTGTCCGGTAAATGACGCCAAATTCGCTCCTGCGAGATGTCAACAAGCAGGTCAGCATGATAGAATGGATCGGCCATTATCGAGTGAGAGGGAGGACGGACCCGAAAGAGATGAGATCATGCAGCTCATGCTGGCCGACGGCGTTGAGACCCGAGCCGACCTCGGAGGCGACACGAAGATCCTTGGCGAAGGCGGTGATCTCTTCCTTTGAGAGGTCACTCATAAGAGTGACGACGTCGCCCTCGACCTTGAGGACGAGACCCGTTTCATCAAGGTTCTTGCCCGAGACAACCTTGACGTGCTCTCCCTGCCGGAAGAGCTTCTTGACAAACTCGCCCCGGACGGTAAGCTCTGCACCGGCGTTTTCGCCTGACGTTCGGCGAATGGTGACAATGCCCTCCGAGATGGTGACGACGGTTCCGACGGCACCCTTGTTCTGATCGTACGTGACCTCGACCACGTCGCCCGGCTGGAGGACAGCGATAGCCGTCTGTCGAGCCTGCTCCTGCATCTTGGTGAAGTCTTCCGCGGTCGAGCCGGCGCCCGAGCCCGATGAGCCGCTAAAGACCTCGAGCTCGTCCATTGTCGGCATGACGCCCTCGGTGTCGATCGACGTCACCTTGAGGTCCTTTTCGATAAAGCCGCTGACATACGTGTCGCCCTGGAAGACGAACTGGTCGCCGCGCTTGACGATCGCCCGGGCCCCATACGATTTGGCAACTTCCTCGGACGAGAAGAACTTGGCGGGCGGCCGGCCAGCCATCGAACCCGTCATCGTGCCCTTCTTGCGCTTGCCGCCGTTGGCATTGGCCGCCTCGGCGTTCGGCGTGAGGTCAATTCGGGGCACAAACTTGAGACCGACCTCTTCTCCGTTCTCAGTGATGTCGAGCACTTGGGCGAGATCGCCCTGGTACTTACCCCGTCTAATGCGGACGAACGAGCCCGGTATGATCTCAACCCGCTTCTTGGTCAGCTTGAGTAGGCTGGCCATCTCGTCAATCGGTACGAGGTTGATTCCCCGCGAGACGTAGACACCGACGAGACCCTGGACGGCCGCCTCGACGGCCGACCGACTGCGGGCCTCGACGTAGATGAGCCCTGGGAGCGAGTCGCGCTGGAAGGCCGAGTAGATCTCAAGTGGCTTCTCAGTGTATTCGAGGTCGAGCGACTTGCGCATGATTGAGAAGATGAGTTGCTTCTCGCGCCCAGGCTGGAAGTCAAAAGCAAGAATTCAGCAGAGGAGCGATCGCAATGGGGTCTAGACAAGCGAAACGCACCTTCGCTCGGATCTGCCAGAGCTTGGGGTCCTCGACGGACGGTACGAGCATGCTCTGCGGCAGGTTCTCATCGTCACCGCTGTAAGCCCGCGCCTGCTGGTTCATGTGCCGCTCGCGGAGCTCGGCCGCAATCCGCTCAGCGTCGAGATCATCGTATTCGCGCCGGCGCCGGTCGAGCCGCTGGTGGTCGCGCTCAACCCGGCGAGGGTCCAGCGCGCCGTCGGCTTCCAGCGCGGCATCCTGGTCGATGAACTCCTCAGCTACAGAGTGACGCAATTAGGGTGGCGGTCAGCTACACGTCGCTTGTTGCTCCTCCGGACCACATGACCGGCGACGCACTTTCGCGAACATAATCCTCATCCTCCTCGTCAAGATCTTCGTCTTCGTCGTCAACCTCAGCCTCGTCCTCGATGAATCGGTTGCGGTTGCGATTTGTCTTGCGCTTCTTCGCCTAAAAAAGGTGTGAACAAGCGGTGTCGTGCAATGGTCAGGTCACGACCCACCCTTGGAGCCGCGCACCACGGGACCCGGAGAACTGAGCTTGGAACAGCGTACGTACCCGTTTCCGACTCTGAGCTTCCTCCTCGTCCTCATCTTCTTCGTCCTCTTCATCGTTCTCATCTTCTTCATCCTCATCCTCGTCATTTTCGGAATCGTTCATCGCCTCGAGATCCTGAGCGACGCGCGAGGACAAGGCAGGAAAGCAGGCGGGCGGGTCAGAGGATGGTCAAATGAGAGTGTGGTCGAGATCAACGCCCGGGCACTTCAAAGTGAGCGAAGCTGCCACGACCAAGAGCGACGTCGTCCGCGAGCCAATCGCCAGAACGATGGGCAGGCCTGCGGGACTGACTGTCTGCTTAGACCGAGCCGCCGGAGGCGAGCTCGACGGGCCGGCTGGGGCCTGGTCGAGCGCGCGGACGTCGGGCTTGTCGCCGTCGTCCATGGTGTCGTTGTACTTTGTGTCATCGTCTTCGTCGCCAGACGAGCGCGGGGAAGACATCGCTGCTGCTGCTCTGGCCAGGAAAGAGAATTGTGTCCGTCGAAGAAGGGCGTCGACAGAGGGAGAGGCAAGAGGTCGACAGCCTCCCAGCCAAGATGGGGCTGGCCACCTCCCTCCGAGTCGAACCCGCCGCCCTGCATGCTGAGCCGTGCTCGGCTTCGATCATCGTCGACAGAAGTCAAGCCGGCCGGCATCCAACACACCCAGACTTACGAAGATCTTTCCGTCTCTCGTTTAGGACACATCAACAGGCAGCTCAGCAGATCGTACCAGAGCTTCGAGTCCGCATCTCGCGCCATGCTCGTTCGCCGGTCCACCCTCAGCGCCGCGTCGGCCCTCGCACGCCGCCTGTCGCCTGCGCTCCCTGCTGCATCGGCCGTCGTCGCCTCCGCCCGGTCACCTCTTACCTCGGCATCTTGTGCTGCTCTGCCGCAGCGACGGACATTCCTCTCGGGAATGCTTGGCGGCGGCAAGAAGGTCGAGGACGAGGAGGAGTACAAGCCCTCGGCGAAGCCGCCGCCCTCGGCCGACGAGCCCCAGCCGCGCGAACTCCTCGCTCAGGACGACCTCTTCCACCCGCTCTCAACCTCGCCGTTTGAAGACCTCCGCCTTCGGGCTGAACGCATCAAGCGCATGGCACCCTGTCCCGTCTGCCTCGAGCACTTTGGTGAACGCAATCTTGTCGCCTTTGATTCGCCTGATGCCGGCTGGCCGACGCACTGCTCCGAGGAGCACTGGAAGGCCGACGATGACCACCACAAGTATGTCGAGCGGCTGCGCGAAGCTAACGAAGACGAACACGATCTCCGGTCTGGCCGGCCGCTCGTCGAGTTTGAAAACTTGCCCGGTGAGTGTCTGTCAAGCGATGACAGCGGTCGACTCGATCAGGAGGCTGACCACAACTTGCTCGATCCGTGCGACCCTTTCCCTGCGCGCAGGCTACCAGCCCTACGACTCAATCGTCAACTTCACAAACTGGGACACTTTCTTCTACACCCGGTACGTCTCCTTTCTCGCGCCGTCTTCTGTCAACTCTTTGGCGGGCATGCTGCCCGCTGATAGCAAGTCGTCTGTCTCGGAGGACTGCGTTTGAGTCGGGGACCTTGAGGAGCGCATGCGGCAACGAAGCCCACGCTGTGCTTCGAGAGGGGATGTCTCGGGTATCCGTGTGACGATAAGACGGAAGACAGACAGCACCTCTGCCTTTGAACGTGTCTTGGAGGGCTGACTCTCTTTATGAACCCCCCTCCGCTGCGCAGTAACTTCCCGTCGCTCGACAACCTGCGCGTGTACCGGCATATGACCAAGGTTCTCACCTTCCCGGTTACCATGGCGAGCGTATTTACCCACTTCTCGCCCTACACACGGTCGAGCGGCCGGCTGACGACTGAAGGCAAGCGCTCCCTTGATGGTACGCCTGCCGCCCGGGCGCTAGCCTGCCAAGGCCTTCCCGAGCTGAAACTGAGGCTGCGTCACCCATTTCAGCTATTCGGTCAACGCTCAACCCTGAGAAGACGCCCAAGCCGGTTCCAGGACTCAACTCAGTTGTCCGCATCTTCATTCTGGGTGCCAGAGCCGAGTCGTCCCTGCCACCGACAAACTGGGAGCAGCTCTCGCGCATGTTTCCGAAGGCCCAGCTCAAGGTCTTCTTTATCGGCCCGCAGGCAGCTCTGCCCCGGAATTGGACGCCGAGGGAGGTCTTTGACTCGAATGACGATGATGGCAATGTCGGCGAAATGCGGGCCAAGGAGGAGAATGGCGCACCTGAGCCTGCGGCGGCAACGCCGTCCGAGCAGACCAAGACCTCGACCGCGGCCCCGACCACCGCCTCACCTGCGCCTTCGACTTCGACGGCAGATGCAACAGCTAATTCTTCTCTCACGGGCGTGCCCGCCTCAGCCTCGACGACCGCGCCGGCCAAGCAGATGCACCGGTCACTCGATCACTTGCCGAAGAGCTCGCCTGACCGCAAAAACTACCCCTACACGGCTTTCGAGGAGGACCGCTCAGTCGCCCCGCTGCCGGCCAACGTTGATCTCTCCACCCTTTCCTCCGTCGAGGGCGCCTACGGCCCGACCTTTTACGTTCCACCGACGCCGACGATGAGTGTGACCCGGGCGAGCGAGTTTGCGCCGGCCGGCCGTGACGAGTCAGACGCATACGGCGTGCCGGCTTTCACGATCCCCGTCTCTAAGGAGATCACGCTGACGTCGATCCAGGCGCCGTACGAGCACATCCACGACCAGTTTGGCCCGTTCGACCCCTACTCGGACGCCTTCTTTGCCTTCAGGTGCGATGCCTCTCTATCTCTGCCGCAGGCCGCGAACGCCTTGTCACCTTTCCTACTCTGCTGACCTTTGCTCTTGTCTTGGCAGCCCTGGCTTCGGCTTCCCGTCCTCGATCGCGCCCGGCCAGCTGCAGGTCAACCGCGAGGCCGAGTGGGGCGAGACGCTGCCACTGGTGCTCGAAACGAAGTGCCCGCTCTTTGTCACCGGCTTCTCGCCTAAAGACGTTGAGCGCGACGTTCAAGCCCTCGGTGCGTACGGTTCGGGCGGACGTGGTACCCTGTTGCTCCGAGCATGTTCGCTAAATTGCCCCCTTGTCGTCTTTCACCTATTAGAGGGCCTGCCAGACGTTGACGGCCGCTTTGACTGGCTGATCAACCCTGGAGAGAACCACTTTGCCTCGGAGAAGTGGGAGGTTGCTGAGTTGGTCCGGGACTCTGAACCCTTCTCACTCGCTCAATCACTGACCTATTCGTCTACCCGGCCCTCTTCGCCAGCTTCGACCCGCGCGTCCTCGTCAAAACGAGTACGCATTCTTCCCTCTATTTGGCTTCAAAACTCTTGTTGATTTCCTCCCACCTTTTTCAGACTGGGGTCTGTGGGCGATCCGCGGCAAAATGGAAGAGGGTCTCGTACCCGTCGACGGAGACGCCGATGCCGCAGCCGTACAGCCGATGCCTTCCGCATAGGCTTGGAAGACGTCCTACTATGCACATGCATACTAGGTCGACAGAAACCAGCACAAAGTGAAAGGGCGCGTCAGATATGATTGGACTGAGTACAGCCAGCTATGCCAGGCAGGGTGGCCTGCGTGGCCTCAAGCACGAATTCAGAAGCTTCTGCTCGCCGTGCATGGCGTACGGGCGTCAGGTTAGAGCATTTATACATCTTGCGCGCCTCCAGCAACTCCTTCCGTTCGGTCCGCTCATTTGAGGCCGCGCTCTCTCGACAGCGAGGAGTCCGGATAAGACAAAATGGCTCCGGAACACATCATCGATCGAAGCATTCCTCCCCTTGCGTCCAGTATCCTGCACATCCTCACGTCTTAAGCGCAAGGCTCTTGCGCTTGGTGACGACTATCGAGGCTACGCTGGCCGCACTCTCGCTTCGCTGGCTCAGCGGCGACGAGGGTGGCAGCTGAGGTTCTGAGTCGGCGGCAGCCTTTTCTGGCGATGACGCTACAAGAAGAGGGATGAGTCAATCAGTCATCAGCTGTTGCCAACCCGGATGTAAGCCTGGGCTGTGACGTACCACCCATGTCGAGCATGTCTTCTGCCGGCTCGTTTTCGTCTGCCATTACTCCCTCGTCGTCGGTGTCGGCCGCATCGGCGTCGCTGTCCTCGATCCGGTCGGTTGATTTGCGCGTCGTCCGCGGTTTCGGCTTTGGCCTCGGCTTTTTTGTCTTGGCCGGCGCTCCACCGTCGTCCTCATTATCGGCGCCAGAGGCCAGAGCCACAGTGGGTCGCTTGCGTTTGCCGGCCGCTTTTCCGGCACCAGTCGGTGATGATGGTGGCGGAGACGAGCCGTCAGCCTCGGCAACCTGTTTCCGCGCGCCCTTGGCGATCCGCGTGTCCTTGGCCATGATGGACGTCAGCTGTGAGCGTGAGCCGGGCAGCCGACAATGTCAGTCACAGACAGAGGCGGCAAAAGAGGTCCCTGGCGCGCTCAGCGCACGCACTCGTTTGTCGTACGCCCGCTGGTGGTCCCAGATCTTGTCGGCCGTGATTTCGACGCCGGTCGCCTCGAAACGATCAGCCATGTGTGAATGGGTGGCAAGCGCATCCCGACCTGTTGCCCCCGCGAGAAGTGGCGGCAGCGCCTTGAAGATGGCAAGCGCCTTGCGAAGTTTGGGTTTGTTGCCTTTGTCGGCGTGGCCGCCAACGGCCTTGATCAGCCAATCAAGCAAATCCATGTGGATGCTCGTGAGTGCTTCTGAAGACATCCTGGCGAGGATCTTGAAGTGCGGGCCCGAGACGACGAGGATGCCGGACAGGACCTTGGCGAGCGCGAGCAGCTGATCCTCCTCGACGTCGCCGTCCATATAGAGATTGGAGGCCTGGACAGCGAAGCGACCGTCAGTGTCAACGCAAACAAGGGGTGAGAGGTGGCGAGCAAGTAAGCACGCACGTCCTGAAACGCCTTAACGATGACGCGAGCAGCCGTGGGAGCTGCGGGGCCGTAGCAGGCGGCACCCTTGATAAACTCGGCCAGCCGCTTGCAGAGCTCGTCATACTCCGGGCCGAAGCGACCAAAGTGAGCGAGAACGACGGCGGCATGCTCGAGGTCGAGCACCTCGCTCAGTAACGACTGAATGAAGGTCGTGATGAGATAGTTGAAGCGCCAGCGAGCCTGAAGCGCCGCCTCACCGAGCTCGCTGATGTCTGCAGGACAGCACATGGCAGGTCAGCAACAGCGCCGTCAAGCGATGCGGCGCAAATGCCATACATACCCTGGATGTTGGCGCGCTTACGCTGCTTAGCCTTGGTCGCCCGCTTGCTCGGCTTCTCCTGACCTTGCTCGTCGTCGCTTATCGCTGCCGAACTCAACTCGTCGTCCGAGCCAGCCTCCTCGTCATGGCGCTGCGACAACTCATCGTCTGCCTCAATGAGCTCTTCGGCGTATTTGTCGATCTCAGCTTGGACAAAGCCAGCGCAGCGCCACTGAACCTGATCCCCGAGTCTTAGATGGAGGGCCGGCTCGATCTGCCGGCTCTGTGTCCCCTTGCGGTGCGAGTCGTCAACCGGTATCGGGTTGAAGAAGATATAGATGGTAAGTAGGAGGCGGAAGCTCTGCGAAGTGGCCGGCGCAAGTCAGCGTCGGTCTTCCCAGTGTGTGGTCAGCGACGAAGGGACGCACCGTTCGGCGGACCGTCTCGATGGCGTTGGACTGGGTACCGATCGTGTACTCTTCGAGCAGCTCCAGTAGCGCTGCCCGTTTGACTTGGAGACTCTGCTGCGCAGACTCTGAATCGGCCGTGCGCGCGCGATGGAAGATATAGCGAGTGAGCGATTCGAGGCACTCTTCGACAAGCTGCGAAACAGTAACAAAAAGGTGTCAATCTCGATCCACAGCAGGACGTGTTGAGCGCGACGCACCACTGCCTCGTCCTGGTAGCCGAGACTGCCCCGATTAGCGAGGTCGAAAAGCAGCGTCCAGCCGGTTGAGGCCTCGCGCTCATTCTCTTCCATCTCAGTGACCGTTGGCCGGAAAGAAAGCAAAAGGCCGATGCGTTTACAGGCCGCCTCGAGCATCGGAACCTCGTCCTCCTCAAAGGCGGCAGTGGCGATGGTCTTGTCCCCGATGAGGTCGCGCAGGGCTCCAAAGAGGGCGTCCTCGAGCTCGGCGACCTTGGTCGCGTTCGAGTTGGCCAGCGCCTCGGTCTCCAGCAGGTGGCGGATCGTCAACAAGGCCGAGTTGAGAACGGCAAAGTCCGAATTTCTGAGGTACGTCTTGGTGATGTCATCCCAGAGCGTCTCGTAGGCCTACATGGTCAAGTGAGAAGATGGGTGAGATGTGCACGCAAGTGCCTTAGATGGGGCGAATAACGTACGGTGATCATACGCAAGTCAAGATAGGTCTCAAGGTGCATCAGCCGCGGGATTGCAAGGATGTCGGCCAGCTGAGCGACCTCGCCCTGGTAGCGCGTTAGCAAACGCGGGAAGTGCTTGATGAGTGCCCGTGTGAGGTCGGCGGACGAGCTCGTGTCATCGTCCTCCTAAAGGAGTCGCGGAGGGAAAGATCAGCAGCCACGAAGCTAAAGGCTAGATTAAAACGCTGCTCGGACGTACCTTGTCGGCCTCCTCTTTGACCTTCCCGAGCGCCGCAAGCAGAATCTGGACGAGCAGTGCCTCCTCGTCCTCGTCTAGCTTCCAAGCACGCTCCGCCTGCTTCTCGGCATCCTCGTCAGCCTGGTCGGCGGCGTCATCGCCCTCGGCCGGGCGCGAGTGATCAAGGCCAAGAAAGTCAATGAGCTCTGCCCACTCGCGCAGGTTGGGGACGTGGTCCCAGAGGGAATCGATGGCAGCCGCAATGCGACCCCGTGGCGGAGTCGTCATCTTCATGCGGACCGCTTGGCTGAGGCCCTTCAGAGTTTGCGAAGCCTCCTCGTCGGCGCCACCGGCAGCCTCATCAAGCGCCTGCGAGAAGCGGCCGACCATGGCCGCGAGTGCCTTCCAACCGACGCGCTTGCGGACAGCCTCGCCGACGGCGTCCGCCTCTGCCGCTTTCTTACCCTTGCGACCCTTTCTGGCCCCGATATCAAGCGCCTCGAGCGCTTCCTCGGTCTCATCCGCCCAGAGGCGGTCAAAGAAGCCGGCGACGGCTTTGCGCACACGCGGCTCGACCTCAAAAACGAGCAGGCCGATTTGTGACCGCTTCTCGTCATCGAGCAGGCCGGCCTTGTCGATGTGGCCGAGGATGCCGATCGTCGTCGTCCGGACCGAGAGATCGACGTCATGAAAGGCAATCTCGAGCAGCCTTGACTTAAAGCGCTCGGTGAAGGTGCCGAGCGCCGCAAGGTGCGTCTCGTTGGCGTACAGCGGGACAAGCGCCCGGACCGTCTCGAGCCGGGTCGGCGCGTGGATGTCGTCAAGCATCCAGCCGAGGTACTTGAAGTATTCGGGTTCGAGGTATCGACTGGAGAGCGTCCGCATCCAGAGGCCGAGGTGCCTGACGCACTCGGCTCGGATCTTCTCATCGAGGTCGCGGTAGCGCATGACGAAAACGCTGAGCAAGGGAGCCGTAAAGATGTATCAGCCTAGAGCCAAGCATGATTGCGCAAGCAACCTGTGGGCGGAGGGACGGACGTATTAAAGAACTCTTGGAGGTACTCCTCAAGCTTTCCCTTCTTCCAGTGGACGTTCTTCATCGTTCGGTCGAGCTCTTTGATGCGGTCTTTGCCTTCGCGCGAGCTCGCACTTGCCTTCTTGCGTTCGCTCTCTTTTTGCCGGCTGACGACACTCAACTCCTCATTGACGTCCTTGAGCGCCTCGACTAGGCCGGTCATGATGTCGAGCGCGATGACGGTGCCCGTATGCCGGAATGAGCGGAGCGGTGAGTGTGAGAGGGTGAACAGCCAGGCCTGGAGGACGGCCATCAGCGCAGAGGGCTCTGTCCGCTTGTTGGACCCGCAGTAGAGTGCGTCCGAGAGTGAGACGTGGTGGATGAAGGTGTGCAGGAATGAGGTGAGAGCGCCATGGAAAGGCCGGAACGATTTGTCGCGCGAGACAAGCGGATACGAGCCGAGCGACTCCTGACCGAGGAATCAAAGTCATCAGCGATCACAAGATTAGCAGATCAGTTGGATGAGACCGCCGCACCTCCTTCTCTAGGTCATCGACGAACGACGGTACGCCATCCAGGTCGACCGCCTTCTCCTTCTCGATCGCCGCTGAGCTACCCGAAGCCTGAAAGGGCACAGGGGGGAAGCAGTGTCAGGTAGCGGCTCACAAGAGCTTGAGTCCTCCCACACTCACGCGGATGAAGAAGACGACAAGCTCCCAGAGCGCCTCGTCCTCCTCGTCCTCGTACTTTTCAGCCCAGTCTTCAACGATCGGACCGAGCGCGGCATTCGTGAAGAGCGAGTCTGATGCAGCCACAGAGTGAGCAGAGTTACAGGCACCCGCTCAATACACGAGAACGCACTGAAGAAGATGTTGTCCTTCTCGATGGCAGCCGGCTCATTCGCGGCACCCTTGGTCTGGCGGCCCTTGGTGCTGGCCGCAGTGCGGGCCTTTTTGGGTCGACCTTCGCCCTCAGACTCAGGACCATCGAGCTCGTCCTCGCGCTCTTCCTGCGTGACATGCGTTGTCTTTTTGCCTGCCGCTGGACGCTTGCGCTTGACGGCGCTGGTAGACGCTGCTGAGGTTCGTGCGCCGCGCTTGAGACCCGTTGGCGTGTCGCCTGCGCCGCCACCCGACTTGCGTCCGCCGGCCGACTTCTTGCGGGAGATTTTGGGAGCTTCGAACTCCTCGCCCGATGACTGTAGATGCAACACATGTTAGCTGCGCTGCAGCCGGAGCCGAGGGCATAGGCGGGGACTCGACACACCGCATCGGACGGCGGCTCCTCCTCGTCCTCGTCCATCACGAGCATGTCGTCATCTTCGGCCTCGCTGCCGCTCGAATCGGCCTTTTCATCCTTCCGGCCTGTCATCTTCTTGCCTCTGTCATCCGCTGCAAGACAGTGACGTGAGGTGGCGGAGCGGATCAGCCCTACTGTCGCGAACGAGCTCGCGAACACGCGGCGCGTCGGCGGCGTCAGCGGGAGAGGACGCACCCTGGGTAGCCGACCGGCGTGGGCGCTGACTACGGCGGAGGGGCGCCGCAGAGCCCTCGCCATCCGAATGGACGTCTCCCTGACTAGACATGCTGATTATGTCTGTCTGCGCTGAGAAGGGAAACGGTTGGGAGATCGTTGCCAGGCGTCGCGAACGGCTCGCGACCGAGTCTCTCATCCATCGACGACGCGTGCGACCCCGCTCAACCGCAAAGCTCATTCCACAAGACCCTCCGGCTTTGCATCAGGCCGATCGGAAGTAAAGCTCATGCAGGCAGGCTGCTACAGTGGCGAGGGAAACATGATTGGGCAGATTGATGAGAACGAGAAAGCTTAGCACGTGTACTTCGACTCTCCGGGCAGCGGGACGTGATCCTCCATCCTGTCCGGGCCAAGCAGAAGGAAGAGCGCAGAGCCGCGGGGCAGGGTGTCAGCACGATGGCTTGCGAGATGAGACGAAACTGCCGATGGTGAAGAGCTGAGGGACAGAGGGCAGACGCACGACTCCTCGCCCTCCTGTCGAGCGGCAATAATCGAGGCAAAGGAAGAACGGGTGGATCAGCGCGACACTCGTTTAGGGTGGCCGACGTGCAGCGACCCGCAGCAGCAAGGGTCACCCCCGATCGATTCTCATCGGCCAAAAGGACGCACCTCGACCTCGCCGTCCCGTTCGACAACGAGCTTAGGGCCCTCGAAGATCTTGTTTACGACGCTCGCCCGCTTCAGCACCTCGAGCTCGGCCAGCCGGGCCTCGTACCAGCTCGGAAGCTCGGGCGCGGTCAGCGCCGGCGCAGCGTCGAAGCGGAGGGCCGTCCGCCGGATGAAGTCTGCGCAGAGCAAGGCAAGGGACACTAGATCAGCACGGCAGACAGTCAAGCAAACGTGCGCAGCTGCAACGTACATTGACGGAAGTTGTAGGAGGCGAAGCCCTTAGCAGCGGCGTGCGTCGACTTGCGCAGGGCGGCGAGCTGAGCGGCCGTCGGGGCAGACATCGAAGGCGGAGATGACGAGGGATAAAGTATGCGCGGGTTGTACAAGAGGAATGGACGACTAGAGACCGGTCTGTGGGATGTACTGGATTTTGATAGAGGGGAGATGACAAGGAGAAGGGTGGGTGGTGGAGGTGAACGCATACGTCGGGCGCGGCCCGTCGTCTCTTTCGCATGCGCATGCGCCGTCTGCCTGCGAATATCCGCCTTAGGTCTCTTTAAACAACCAGATCAACATCTCTGTCATTCTCCCGGTAGCTGATCTTGAAATGACCTGACAGGTCTCTACCGATTGCTTCTATGTCCTCGCCGCGGTCCGCCTGACAGCCCTGAGCCGAGGCTGACCGCTGCTGTTTGTCAGAATCAACGACTTCGCATTGAGACACAACAGCATCAGATGTCCAGTGCAACCCGCCCGTCGACGAGATCGCTCAACTCCTCTTCAGGCTGCTTGAGCCGCCGGTCGAGCACGAATTCAGCGCAAATGCGGCGGAATACGCCTGTGCGTGCGGCAAAGGTCGCGTCGTCTGCTTGGACAACCACTACGGCATTAGGAGACGATCTCTTCTGGGGCTATACTGACGAAAAACTGACCTGGTGCGGCATTGTGGTCCGCCATGACGGATGACTGGCCGTCCACATCTTGCGGCGACCGTAGGATATGGGAGAGCAATGAGCGGAAGAGTTCGCTCCTGGAGAGGAAGGGCAAATGAACCAAACGGCGAGATCAGGCTCATGTTGTCAAAAAATGAAAGAGGCCAAAGACGCACTCGTGAGGGTCTTGATGGTTGACGACGGCATGCAGCTGGTTGCAGAAAGAAGAGGTCAGCTGCAGATGATACCATAGGGCGAGCGAAGGGGAACGGACTGAGGTCTGCAGAAATGTCAAGGCTGCCAGCGAGCCTCCGCCGTCGCAGAGCTCGATGAACCTGACAGGGAAACCAAGACGAGCGTCAGCCCCGCGTCCTTTATGACCACATGGCATTCATCTCGACTGACTGCCGCTGACGTAGCGCCAGCAGTATGCGCCGAACGACGTCCTTGACCTTCAGTCTGCCGAGGTGCGCGGTCAAAGAATTCGATCAGCGACGAGAACGAGACCAGGTTGAGAAATAATACACTCACCGCTCAACCTTCAACTCCCAACAATCACCGAGGCGGACCTCTTTGCCTAGAAGCGGCGTGGAGGACGAGGCAGCGCCCGGGTTGCCGCCCATCAGCAAGTACAAGTCCTTCGCAGCCGAGTACAAGAACTGATGAGCGAAGCTGTAACACGAGACCGGACAATAGAGGTCAGTTTTGCAGTGGGTTAGAAAGCAAACAGGGCCGCGCACCGAGGCGTCGGCCGGATGCTACGAAGAGAGAAAAGCCGTCAGTCAGTCACCGTTAATCAGTCGCATGCAATTTGAGATCTGTGAACCAACCTCGTCTCGCCGTCGTCGTCAACGTCCATCGCGCCTGGATCAACGGCAGTCTCGTCACCGACCTGCTCCTCGATCTTGTCCCACTTCTTCGTGGCTAGGCTGAAGGCCCACAGCTCGCTCTTGACGATGCCGCCGCCCCCACTGCTGCCGTTGCTCGCCGTTGCCGCTGCTGAGCCTTCGAGTGGGACCGTCGACGAGGCCGAGGCTGCGGGCTCCTTCATCAGGCCGCTCAGGACGACTACTTCGCCGCGCGAGTGATCGAGCACGGCCCGCTGAGTAAAGGCCGGCAGTGGTCCAAGACCAGCCTTGCTGTAGTCTGCCGTCAGGCAGCTGAGGCTGGGATGATTTGGGTCGGCCAGCGAGACTGTCCAGAAGTCGGAGAGGCTGGCAGAAAACAAAGCTCAGCACAGGCTCATTTGCTCGATGAGTCAGACGTACTAGTTGGGCGACCGAAGGCCGCCAAAGATGTAGATCTCGCGCTTGGCCGCATTCCAGAGCATGCTGTGGCCTGTGCGCGACTGAAGGCCCAAGTAATTATCGCCGCTGCCAAACCGAGGTGCCATCAATATGCTTGCGCACGACGCACAAGGAAAGGTAAGATAGACGGCTGCGCACAAGAGTTCGTGCCACTGGCCTTGGCGGATGTCGTAGCGGAACATGCCGGAGAGTTCGCCGGCTGGGTCGGTGCCACCGTAGACGTACAGGGCCTGCTGCTCCTCGTCGACAACCATTTGATGGTCATAGACGAGACTCGGCCCGCCTTTGAGCTATGAAAAAGTAGCAATGTGATTGATAATTATGCACTGCCGCAGACTTCAGCAAGCGGACTCACCTTGTTGTCGGCGCAGACGAGCTCCCATCGACCCCGGCCGCCGTCGGCCGTGAAGTCGAAGCGCCAAAGCTCATTCTTTTCCTGCTCGAGCGACTTCGACGCCGCTGAAGCGTGGATGCTGACAGGCGACGTCGCCGCTGTTGTTGGGGGTGCCGGAGCGTTGAGGCCATGATACTCGAGATCGTCGTAGATCACCAGTGGCCGGACGCCGACCGGCGAGTAGGTCAAAGCCGCGTCCGGGTGTGGCCGGTTGACTGACGACGACGCTGTTGTTGGTCGTGAGGTTCCGGCGTCCACACCAGCTGGTGGTGGATCGTCGACGTAGCGTCCGAGCATCCAGCCAGCGCTGCCGCAGACAGTCCACTTGTGGCACGACCTCCGCTCAGGCCAGGGCTCACCTGCTTGACGCTCGCGAGCGACCCAGCGTGCCGAGCTCAAGTCCAAGAAGTGAAGATCGGCGTGATCCTCGCGGCCATCAAAGCCGCCAAAGACCCAGAACCGTTCGCCGGGAGGAAACTCGACCATCTGGTGGCCACCCCTGCCCTGACCGAGGCTCGGCCGGCGAGACCAGCGCGACGTCTTCTTCCCAGCGCGAACGTAAGCGTCAAAGAGGCCGGCGTCGGCGAGATCGTGCACCGTCTTCTCGGCGGCCTGCCAAGAGGGCGTCACAGGGGCAACGAGTTGGGCATGGAGGTCTGACAGGAGCGGATGCTCGAGCGAGACGCTCGGAGTTGAGTTGAGCAGCACTGGGAAGAGCGGGTTGCGCGTTCGTCGGAGGTGCGAGAGGATTGAACGCATTGTTCTCGTCTCATTCGTCTGGCAGTAGTATCAGTAGAAGCGCTTCAGTAGAAAGTTGTTTCCCTGTTGACCAAGTGGGCCGCACCTCCGTCCACTGACTCAGCAAGTTGGCGACGACACGCTCGTCCGAGTGGCCAAAAAGCGCCACATGCCTATAAGGGGATTGAGCAGAAGCTGTCAGGAGGTAGCAATTCATCAACAATGGGGCTGGACGACAAACCAGACTGCGACATTGTATTGGTGACCCTGGGCGCTATCGAAGTCGAAGCGAAGAGAGGCTGGTCAGCCACCTGGCCTACGGTACGTAGCGGTGCCTGACAAGGGAGAAAGCCTCACGTGATTGGCAGGATCCTGCGAAAGGACGGAACAGTGGATCAGTCGCATGAAGTTGAGGAAAACGATATGTGGTGCTGCCTCACTTGACAAATCGCACGACCCTCGGCATGCCGCCCGCTTCATCGGTCTCACGCCAAGCGACGTCAACGCGCTCCGCTTTGGGATCGGCCCGAAGTGCGCCCTGGCAAACGGGCTTGAGCGTCTCGAGCGTCGAGCCGGCAAGGAGAGCAAAGTCTTTGAGCGTGCAAGGGTGCTCTGCAAGACAGATCGAGCGTGTAGGGGGCGGAAGTCAGTATGGAGCAAAAGAAAGGGGCTGAGAGGGGCGCTCGCCGCCGGCCGCCGTGCAGATACAAGGATCGACGAAGAGATGGGTCAGACGTACGTCGATGGAACTTGCCAAAGTGAACCTGACGGAGGAGGGCCGGCTTCTTGAGCTCGAGCACGATCCACCCGCCAGTTGTCGACGTGCTCGAGCTCGCAGCAGAGGCGCCACTGCTCGCAGCCGTCGCCGAGGACGTCGCCGCGGCCGGCTGGTAGTGGCCGGCCCAACGGGAGGACGGGTCCTGAGGCTCGTCAACGAGGATGTTCTGCGGGTAGTCTGCAGACGCGATCGGACAATCAGCTCTTGGAATCTGCGCGTCTGCTGTTGGCCTGAACGCACACTTTCCGGAAACGGAGGAGCAGCTATTAGAGAGAAGGAGGAGGAGCGACGCCATCACGGTCGGTCGACCGAGCGAGTCATATGTGCTGCGAGTCAGCCGGCCGCCGCCCCAGACCACCCGGACAGCAAATCCACGCACGAGTGGATCGTATAGTCGAGCCGGTTGATCTCGCCAAGCTCCATCGTGTGCTCGGGAGGGAAAGGGGGAAGGTGGCGATGGCTGTTCGAGGTCGCCGTCATGGCTCCCGGCCTCGTGCGATGGCCCGCCCGCCCGCCCGGCCGGACTCAGCGACGAGGCCACCCAAGCCAGCGAGGTCTCAGCTCTGCTGCTCCTCCCCACCAACTACTCTCCCCATCCCAGCCAGCATGCTCGTCCGCTCCGTACTCGGAGCCACGCTCGCGCTCACCGCCGCCTCGCACGCACTTGTCTTGCCCGGAAGCGCTGGCCAGCAGATCGCCTTCTCTCTCTCCGATGCCGGCCATCTCGTCCACGACGCCGCCGACAAGGTCACCTCTGTTCTCGAGGACTCCTGGAACCTCATCCAGGGCGTCGCCCGCGATACTGCTACAGGCAAGCAGTGGATGACACTCAAGCACGACTCTTTGCCAGGCTATGCCCTTCGCGTGACTGAGCCCAAGTTGTGCGATAGCGGCGTCAAGCAGTACTCCGGCTACCTCGACGTGGGCCAGGACAAGCACTTCTTCTTCTGGTTCTTCGAGAGCCGCCGCAAGCCTTCCAAAGCTCCTGTCGTGCTCTGGCTTAACGGCGGTCCCGGCTGCTCAAGCACGACCGGCCTGCGTGCGTTCACTCGTTACTATCCCCTCGTTTGGCCGAGAGCTCGGAGATGAGCTGCGCACTCACCTCCCCCTCGCCTCTTGTCAGTGTTCGAGAATGGCCCGTGCAACATTCGCGCCAACGGCACTAAGACTGAGCTCAACCCCTTCTCCTGGAATGAAGAGGCCAATATGCTTTACCTCGATAGCCCTGTCGGCGTCGGCGGCTCATGGGCGGACAAATCGACCGTCAACAGTGCGTCTTCGTCTTGCCACGCCAGCTCTGTTGCCTTGCTTTGCCCTTGGCGTCCTTGTTCTGCCCTGCGTTGGCACTTTAGATCCTTGCTGACACCCTTGTCATCCTTTTTTCCGTCCACCAGACACGCCCCAAACGGCAGAGGACGTGTTCGCTTTCCTCGAAGTGCGTCTCCCGTTTCCTCCTCCTTTCACCCCCCCCCTTCCTCTCCATCCACTCGACGAGCCCGCCTCAGAGCCCTTGAATTATCTTTACATAGCTGACACGTGTCCCCGCTACTCGCGTCTTAGCTCTTCCTCGCCAAATTCAAGAAGTACGCCCAAAACGACCTCCACATCTCGGGCGAGTCGTACGCTGGTACATACCTGCCTCACATCGCCTCGGTCATTCATCGCGAGTCGCTTGCTCTCAAGGAGCTCGGCAACGCCGCGCCACTGCCCCGCCTGGCCTTCTCGAGTGTTCTCATTGGCAATGGCCTGAGTGACCCGCTCGTCCAATTTGGGCACGGTGTCCACGCCTACGCATGCGATTCCCCTCAGGCGGTCTTTGATCCGGCTGGACCCGAGTGTGCCAACATTGCGGCCAAGGCTCCTCAGTGCGCCCGCCTTATTGAGTCGTGCTATAAGACTGGCAGCCGCTTCTCGTGCACGCCGGCTGGGCTCTACTGCTGGAGTCAGCTCTACGGTGACTTCCAGAAGCTTGGTCTCGTGCGTGACTCGATCAAAATCCAATCTTCAGACCTTATCTGAGCTGACGTCCAAGCTATCCCCTGCCTCATTGCTGCAGAACCCCTACGACGTCCGCAAGAAGGTGCGTCAGCTCTGCTAGTCTCTTGTCAAGTTCCATGTTGCTGACGCTCGCGCCTTCTGAACGCCCTCAGTGCGACAAGGAGGGAGAGGATGGTCCACTCTGCTACCGCGAGATGGGCTGGATCGAGAACTACCTGAATCAGGCCGATGTACAAGCCGAGCTCGGTATGCGTGGTGCGTCGGGGGCCACGTGTCTCAGCACTTGAAGAGGCTCTGAACCTCCCCTCTCCTCTTCTCGCAGAGGGCCTCGAATTCAAGTCCTGCAACATGCAGATCAACCAGGCTTTCCTGCTGCAGGGCGACGGCATGCATTACGCGGCCGGCCTCCTCACTCCCCTCCTAGCCGACGGTATCCGGGTCCTGTTCTGTCAGCGTGTTTCATCTTTAGCCGGAATAAAACGCTTACTGACGATACTAACTCAATCTTCCTTTAGATGCTGGCGTCGAGGATTTCATGTGCAACTATCTCGGCATCGAAATGCTTGTCGAGGAGCTGGCGAGTGTCTTCAAGGCCGAGTACAATGCTGCCAAGTTCTCGCCTTACATCACGCTTGACGGCAAGAAGGAGGCCGGTCACGTCAAGGTCGCTGGCGCCCAGGGCTTTACCGCCGGCAACCTTGCTTTCGTCAAAGTGAAGAATGCTGGGCACATGGTTCCGACAGATGTTCCGGACGTTGCGCTCGACCTATTTGCTCGTTGGATTCACAACACGCCGCTCGTCCTATCCAAGCCCGACAACGCGACGGTTTCCAACTGAGCGCAGCAAGCTCTTTTTGCTGCTGCTCGAACTTTACCAGCTCAATCTTTCCCAGCTCCTGCTGTCAGCCGTCACGATCAATGGCTTGCTTTCGCCCTTGCTTTCTCAACTTCTATCGTGATCTTTGGGCTGATCCTGATTGGCAGGCAAGGAGCATAATGACTGCCGACGCGTGCTCGCCTCGAGACCAAGAGCTCCTGCGACGCTCTTTCGTACCTTTGGACACCCCCCCCCCCCCCTTCCTTTCCTCCCGCGCGATTCGCTGAGGGGTTTACAGTCAAAACAGCACCGGAAGAGATTCTATAGATGATCGGATCGCGCAGGGTGCGCGCTGCCACCGGCATCGAATTTGCGCGGATCGCCCGCGGCGTCCCAACTGCCGTCCGGCCTACGGCCGATTGCGCAAGCAACACTCAGCCCCGTCGGGACGTATGTTGCGTTGTGGCCGAGCGCACCGAGAAAGGCGAACGTCTCGTTCGTGAAACTATTGGCGCAAGACAAGCGTCAGTGCGAAGCCCACAGTCCGACCTCGCTGCACAGCCGCACCCTTTGAATCCGAGCAGCGGCATGTCCTGCTCCATTGCCAGGACGGGCGGGTAGATCTGGTCGTGAAGACGCGGAGCAGCGAGAGCCTCGAGCGCATTGTGGCCAAAGTCGACCGTGTTACGGATGACCTGGGCGATGGCGCTGATAATTCTTGAGCCGCCGGCTGACGAGACCGAGAGCACGAAGCCGCCGTTGGCATCCTCGACGATCGTCGGAGACATGCTTGAGAGCGGGCGTTTGCGGCCTTTGACTGAAGGACAGACGTAAAGGCGTAAGCGGCGCTTTTCCGACGCGGCGAGCACATTGAGACTGACTAAAGTTGATGGAACTCGGCACAAAGCCAAATGCGTTCCGCCGGCCCTCAACGCCAAAGTCGTCGAGACCGTCGTTCAGGACGATACCCCACTCAGGGACCATGATTCGCGAGCCCCAATAGAGGTTAACTGCAGCACGGAGGAGGATCAAGAAGGGTCAGTGAGAGTGCTGGTGCCACCGTGGCCTAGGCAACGCACCTGTCGTCGTGAGCGAAATTACTAGTCCGGACGAATCGGCTGCCGTCATCGCACTCGTCCCCCGGTCGTCAAGGACTTCGAACTGCTCGGGGTCGTAGTAAGCGCCGTCGTGCGTACGCTTATTTGATATGAGTGCGCGTGTGTGCGCCGCCGTCGAAGGCAGGAGGAACTCGTGCTGTGTGGTTGAGACGTTCGGCTCGAACTCTACAGCAGTGGCAGTGGCTGGACGTCAGCCAATTCCTCAATCTGGATTCACCCCAAGCACCAAGTACCAATCCGGTAGCACGCACGAGGATCGCCCAGGATCGTCCGTTGGCCGTAGCCAAATTTCATGCTCTCCACAAAGCGGTGGCTCGCTTCGTTTTTACCCTCGACGCCAGGGATGGCGTACCCAGCCATTGTGTTCAAGATTGAGAGGACGATTGACCCTGAGGAGGGCGCCTGGGTCGTATAGATTGTATGATTCCGATAAGGGATGCTAAGGGCCGGCCGGGAGTGAACGGGGTAGCCTGAAGAGCCGGCGTTGTCATCAGCAGCGGTCCAGATGACGAACGACGCGGCGGCCAGCACGCACTGCTCAGGTCCTCGATCTCCATCACACCGCCTGCCTCTTTGACCGCTTTGACGATAGCCTGAGCGATTTCCCCCGTGTAAAAGCCGTCGGCGCCGTGCTCGGCGACTGTCTCGAGTGTCCGGGCGTATGTCGGCCTCATGATGATGTCTCCGACGGCTTTTAGCTCGCCGTCCTTGGCGAAGACTTCGGCAAAGAGCGGGTCCTGATAAGGTCAAACGAGAGTCAGCCAAGAATCAATAGCTCTCGTCTACTTGTACATGGGACACACAGTGATGAGGAAAGACTCATTGTACGTCCGGTCTGGCCCTGACGACGTTGCGCCTAAGCTGCGCAGCTTAGGGTCGACAGGCATGAGGTTAGTCGGCGCCCTTGACCCAGGCTTGGTGGCATTCATACCCTGCCAGAATTAATCCGGATAGAAGTTGTCAGTCGGAGCAACGATTCCACTTCGCAAGCATGAAGAACGCACGATGAACAGGTCGCGATTGACCTCGAAGCCCTCACGCGCGAGTCGAATTGCCGGCTGGAACAGCTCCTTCCACGGGAGCCGGCCGTGCTTCCGGTGGATGGCCTCGAGCCCGCGGAGTTCGCCGGGAACGAGCACTGAGAGTCCGCCGACCATTGTCGAGACCTCAGGGTCAGCTGCGAAGAGGCTGGCGTTGATGTTGGCCTGTATCAAAGGAGGAGGATCGATGACGACGTGTCGTCAGCCGACCGCTCCCAGACCGGCAGGAGTCGCCGGCAAGGACGCACAGGCGCCGCTCCGCGAAAGTCGACCGACTCGTACGAGCCATCGGGTGATCGGACAAGGGCGAAGCCATCGCCTCCTGAAAGGAAGAAGCCGAGAATGAAGGACACAGGCACAGTCAGGATCTGCAATCAGCCAGACCGGCTAGCTCCGGCCTTCCGAGGGGTAGCGTTCGCTCAAGAAGCCGCGCTTGTAGGCTTGGCTTCACTGCAATCTGTAAGGACTCGCACGCACCGAAGCCCGAGTGGTAGGAAGCAATCGTGCCGACGCAGGCGGCCATGCCGACGAGAGCATCTGCCGCACTACCGCCCCGGGCGAGGAGCGAAGTCCCAACGTCCGCGCACTCCTGGACCTCGCACGCAGTCGCGCCCGACAGCGACTCGGGCGCCGGAGCGTAAGTCGACGAGAGCCATTTCAGCGCCTGGAGCAAGAGCGCCGGCGTGAAGACGACCATGTTGTGAGTCTCGTGAGCCTTACAGACCCGCGCCGAATCGCGGAGAGGGGAGGAGAGGGTGGGGGGGGAGGCGGGTCAAGGGGAAGGGAGGCGGTTCAGGGGGTTCGGAGCGACTCCGTTAATCGCCGCGGCGGACCGTGCTTGACTCGCCTCCCTGATCCTCTGTCGCCGAGAAGCTGAAAAGCAGGCTGCAGACGGTTGATCCCTCGAGCCCACCTACCATCAAGCCAGACATGGACACGACTCGCACGACTTTCGAGCTCGCCGACCGCTCCGGCGTCATTCCGGAGGCCGACACGCCGCCCCGGTCGCGGTCGACCTCGCCCAGCCGGCTCAGCCTCAACCCTGGCGTCTCCCTCGCCCCGGTGGACCGTGGCCGCCAGGCTTGGCTTTTTCTTGCGGCAGCGACAATGACGGAAATCTTGGTATGGTGCGTTGACGTCCTGCGACAACTTCCAGAGAGCCTTGCAGGGCGATGGGCCTGTTTGCAGGCTCGACGTTCCTACTTTCGGAGCTGACCGCCGATGTTTCTCGCTCGTCCTGCTAGGGGCATGCCGTTCTCGGTCGGCATTCTCCACAACTATTGGACCAGCACGCTTTTCAAAGGGCAAAATGCCGAGACAATCCTTTCTCTGGCAGCAACGCTTCAGGTTCATTCGCTGCGCTATGTACCCAATCGCATCCTTCACAGGGTCGCGCAGCTACCCTTTTCCTTCCCGACTGACTCAAAATCTCGATCGCAGACCGGCTTTATGTACCTCCAAGCTATCGGCGTCTCGACTTTTTATCGAACCTACCCACACACACTCAAGTACATGCTCATGTTTGGTACGCTCATGGGCTCGGTTGGCCTGATTGGCAGCGCGTTTGCAACCAAGGTGCGCCGCCCCTTTGGCTTCCTTCTGAACACAAAAGCCAAAAAGACCCTGAGATCTCCTGCCTTCCATCAGCCATTCCATCTCGTCCTCACGCTTGGCATTTGCTTTCCATTCGCGTCGGTAAGTTGAGAGCCCCAAATCGCCTTGCATGAACCGCCGCTCCGCCTAGAGAGGGACGCCCGCTGACTAGACAGTTTTCGTTCTCGACGTAGGGGTTGTACCTTCCCGCCGCAATTTTGGCAAGTCACCCACTTTCGACTTTTGTAGAGAGAGCTTTCCTGACTTTCTTCCGCTTTCATCCCTTGCGCAAATAGCTCTTTGACTGGCAAGTCCTGCCCTTCCGCTCGCGACAAGCAGTGGACTTATCTTGGTCTGCTCTTTCCCTTGCAGGTTCAGCGCACGGAGAGGTAAGAGTGACAAGAAACCTCTATCGACAGTATGCATAGTCTGACAGTCACTTTCCTCGCTTTGTGGTAAGGAATGGCCTCCGGGATCATGTACGTTCTGCTGGGGAGCTGTGTCTCATTTACGATGTGCTGACTGTCATTATGTTTTGTATACTACCTAGGTATGCCGGTGCGGTCGTCGTCGCCCACTTGGCCCTGGAATGTAACATCACCAACTGACCTCCATTGTCGCGGTCTCGTAGGCACTGGCGTTGGTGAGCTTCTTCCCGCTGACTATAGTCTGCAATCTCGCATTAACCCCTATGTCTTTCCTCAGGCGGCACAGTTTTTCCTTTCCTTATGCAGGCCCTGCTCAACGCTTTTGGCTATAAGGCTTCTATGGTCGCCCTCGTTAGTTCTGCGCTCCGACGCAAACCCTTCAAGATGTGATTTGTCTGACAGATTCGCATTCTATTCGTGACAGGGCCTGGCTTTCGCCATACTTGGGGGCGCATCAATTCCTTTTATAAAACAAAGGACGCCTGTCGCCAAATTCAGCCGGAAAGCGATGCACGGACACAGCGCACAGGAGCGGCGCAAGATGGACTTGTCATTCCTCCGCCGGAGCACCTTCATCTGTTTTTCGGGCTGCATCCTCGTCACCTCTTTCTCAAGTTTCCTTCCGTCCCTCTGGCTACCTACCTATAGCGACGATGTCGGCTCGACGCCCAACGGGACCGCTCTACTCGCCATCATGAACGGTTCGAGGTATCCTCCTTTGTACCCTCGCGGTGGCTATTGACCGCCCGCTTCTCTTTCTCCCTAGCGGCCAGCGTTCCGGGCTTGCTGTTTCTCGGTTGGGCGTCCGATCGCTACCCGTTGCGCGCCGTTCTTGGCTTCGTGAGTTCAGCCTGCCCTGGACCGAACATGAGGTTCTCGCTGTGCACAAGGTTATCGTCGGCCTAACCGCGCTCACCCCATCAGTCGACTTTTGGCGCAACTCTGACGGTTCTTTTTGCCTGGGGCTTCGCCGGTACTTCAAGTGCCGCCCTGGTGGTCTTCAGCGTCTTTTACGGATTTCTGTCGCTGTCGTTCCCGGGTGTCTGGGCGGCTATGGTCAGCATGATCGTCAAGTACGTCGTCTCAACCATCTCGGACACATGAGTAGGCCTAGGCTAATCCAGATACATTTACGCAGAGACGACGCTAGTCTGCCGGGCATCATCTTCTCGCTCTTTCACTTTTGCAGAGGTGTTGCGAATCTCTGCAGCGGCCCCGTCTCGTCTGCGATCCTCCTCTCGCGCGGCTTTCAGGGCGGAAGTGTTGGCTCGTGGAAGCAGCGCGGGGACAACGCCTGGGGCGCCCTGCTTGTCTACACTGTCGCCTGTCTCGTTGTAGGCTCGTGCATCGGCGTCTCTTACCGGAGGTCGGCCAACGTATAGATGATGCAGTGATCAAATTCGGCCGATGACGCCCGACGCGTCGCCCGTCGGAGTTTCGGTGCGCGACTGCCGAGCCGAGAGCCGTTGCTTCAGCGACCTCGACGCTACGGCCCTCACTTGCCCCTCGCTATCGCCCTGCCGGATGATTGCTGGACTTGCTCGCCTAGCTCCTGCCTTGAGGGACTGCCTGGCTGGCCTTTTGCTGATGTCACTGCCCTCCCGCCGTAGCAAGCCGTCGGGCCGGACTCCGTCTGCGCCCGTCATCCTTGACGAGCGATCGGCCTCCTGCGGCTGCGGCTGCCCGGACCCCGGCCAGTCTTGAGAGCCCGTTGGTCAAAGTTGGGGGGGGGGGGGGGGGGGGTCGGCAGGGGAGAAAGGGACGTTTTTTTGGGTTCCCAACGGCAACGACCCCCCCCCCTGTCTCGCCTCACCTTCGGCAAACCCAAGCCATGTCGGCGGG
>MVAP01000015.1:0-224262 GCA_014825765.1 Cystofilobasidium macerans | reverse complement strand
CGCTCTGGCGCGCGCAGAGCTCCCGGCAGGCGTCACAACTATTGGCTCTCGGCCGTCGGTCCCGAAGCCGATCGATCCGGCCCTTCCGTCGCCTTCCAACGATACAAGACATACGCAACGGGCCAGCGACCTTCAAGCAGTCGGCATGCGACAGAACTAATGTAAAGATCATAATGATCAGACTTGATTACCCGCTCAGATTGGGCCGCCGTCAGTTTCGCCTGAGCTCGCCCCTCACCTGTCCAGTTCCAACATCGCGCGCCGCTGCCGCCGGTGGCCAGTTGGCCGGCCGAGGGACGGTCCCCGATGGAAGCTCGACGTAGCCGAGGCTGCTATCCGTCGTCGAGGACGCCCGGGACTCAGGCGAGACGGCCGAGCCAACGGCCGAGGGCCGCGCTGTTGCCTTCGCTGCCGGCTCCGAAACCTTCTTGCTGCCGCCTGCGGCCGTTGACCTTCGAGCCTGCTTCCTCAGCGGAAGCAGTGACTCATCGTTGTCGCTGTCGTCGTCGTCGCTCGACGAGTCAAACGCGCCCCGGCCCGACGTCCGATTCAGCGCCCGCTTGAGGGCGCTCGACCCTGGTCGAGCAGAAGCCGGGGCGACGGTCGACTGTGGGGGCGGTTTTCGACTGGGAGGGTCAAAGAGGTCGGTCCTCCGGCTTCCGCCGCCGCCGCCGTTGGTCCATGTTGAACGCGAGGAAGGTCCGGCCGAAAGGATCGAGCGCATACTGCCGCTGCCACCGCCGGTGTCGACAAACACCGTCACGCGCCCTGTGCCGGTAGACGCCGACGAGTGTCGGGCAGAGACAATCGAGCGCGGGTCATCGCGACCACCGGCATCGACATAGGAAGTGACGCGACGTTTTTGGGTTGGCACTGCAACCGGTGCTTGCAGGGTGATCGCCTGTGGCTGCGGGTCAGCGTCCTGCGCGGATGTTGGCGACGAATGGCGAGCGTCGGACGGGATATCAGCGGGGATGCTTGTGTTTGGTCTCGAGCGGCTTGGTTGCGATGACAGCTCAGGCGAAGCCAAACTGCTTTTGACTAGAGACGGTACTCCGGGCTCTGACGTCGCAGCGGCCGCCGGCGATTGAGCTGGCCTGGCGGCTAGAGGGGCGTCGCTGAAGTGACTTCCCGAAGTCGTGGCCGCGTGTGGTTTCGACGGCGACGAGGCAGGCAAGGCCACCAAGCCTGAGTGCAAAGGGGCTGGTGATGGACGCTCCTCAAGCGCTCCACCGTTCCTTACTGCGCCGACGGGTCCTGAGACCAAGGGAACGGACGGTCGGCCCGATAATCGTCGAGCTGGCGAGATTGAGGCCTGCAGCGGCTTCCGGGTAGGCGATGATTTCTGAGAGTCCTCGACGATTGATTCCTGGCTTGAGAGAGCCTGGGCTGGCGTCGGCGGCTGGTCGACCGACGTCAGAGGCTGGCCGGTCTTCGCTGAAAGCGCCCGAGGTGAACTCGATACGGCGGCAGGTAGCGGAGAAGGAACAAGACCGGTCAGCTCGTCCCAGAGTGAGCGGACGTTGGCGGCCTGTGTGAGAAGCGCCCGGGCCGTTCCTTCTGGTCCTTCGAAGTCGGCCGGCTCGAGCGAGATGGGGCCGTCTGCGATTCTGGCAGCGATGAGGGCTGCGCGGAGTCTGCCAAGCATCATAGAAGCGACAAGTCAAGTAAGGGGGAGGAAGAGTCAGATTCCGCGGGACGTGCAGGTGGATCAGGAATCGTGCCCGACGAACCCCTCAGGCGGGCCGGTGTATGCGTTTGCGACGACGGCCGCCCGCTTCCTAAACGCCTGGCATGTCTTGCGCGTCCGCTGGACGGTCGCTTCAATTTCTCGCCGGCGGGCAGGGCCGAGCTTGAAGCACTCGGAGGCGAGAAAGTAGTCCGGAAGGGGCAAGGGCGGGAAGTAGTCGTCGATCAGCGGCTGAAGGGCAGCCTTGGCCGTCGTGCCCGCGAGGATGGCCGTCTGGATGCGCTGTCGACGTAACGACGGCAGCAGGGAGCGGTTCAGATCCTGATCTTCAAGTCGCCCTTCGACAGGCACGCACCCAGAGCCCGACCATGACGCCAAAGCCGTGCAGCTTGAGCTCGAGGGCGTCCTGAGCCTTCTGTCGACCGAGCATCTTCAACCGCCTCTTCGTCTGACCGTCGTCGCCCGCTGGCTGATCGACATCGAGCAACTGCCGAGCGGTCGACCGGAGTTGGATATTCCAGAGCCGAAGGACGCCGAGGAGTGGGACGACGAACGGTAAGAGTTCGAGCGCCGGCGGGGAGGCGACCGGAGGGAGGAGCTGCGCGAGGCAGAAGTAGAGCTCTGGCGGGATTGGGACTCGGCCCGGCTGCTCAATCGGACCCAGAGGGAAGCTTGGCATGCTGACAGGAAGGCTGGAGAGAGAGCGAGGCCTGGGGCCGACGAGCAGAGAGGAGAGAGCTGTGTCAAAGGTCGTCGGCCTGTTGAGGGGAAGACGCGTCTCGAGATGACTGCGGGCTAGGCGACGGCCTTCTAGATCGGTATGGGTGTTGCGATACAACAGCGAGCTAGCGCAGGCTCGGAAGGAGGAGGCGAATAGGCAAGAGACGCCCTTGCAACTATCGTCGGGCTATGAATGGTACCGGGAGATCGAGATGGAGGAGACTAGGCCGACTCGACGCGTCCTCGAAATCGTCTCTCGCTCACCCCTTCGACACTCACCCTTCCACTCGTTCGGTCTTCTTCACCCAGTGACTTCCACCAACATCGACCCACAAGGCAGACAACTCCTGCTGGCCTCCTCTCTGACCAGTGAAACCTGCTTTCATCGCTTCTGAAAGAGCGTAGGGCGACCATCGGACGCGCTTCGACCGGGTGGGCGCACAAGGTCTGTTGTGACGCGTCGGTCCCGCATTCCTGAACCCGCTCGTGCCTGGTCGAGCGATCCAGAAAGCACCCATCCCAGCGTTCGGAGACTGATCCGTGTCCCGACTCCCTCATACAGCGCTCTTCTCATAGCGGCCGCGATGTCCGCGCCGTCGCGTGCTAGAGCGGGTGCTGGTCCGTCTGGAGCCGCTCGGATAAACCCCCTCGTCCAACCAGTGCCATCGTTCGCCCGGACGACGCGTTCGATGACCTCGCACAACCTCGCTGGCCAGACGTCGCGTGCCAATCATTCTGCTGCGACAGCTCTTCGTCCTTCAGCGGCCCGGCGACCTGAATTGGGCAAGCTCAACGGCCGCTGGGACCCTGTCGGGCCAGGGGCCGCCAGCTCGAGTCGAGCAGCAGCGGCAGCAGCAGGCAGCCGACCTGTCGCCCCGTCGATCAAGGGTAAGGAACGCGCGATGATACCCGACTCTCCCAACGGCAGCGGAAGGCCCAGAAAGTCAGCCAGGCGGTCCAAAGAGGACGACGGCGCCGTCGCTCAATTCCTGCCTGGGCCAGCTGGCTCGGCTGGATCCAAGGTCGCGCCAGGGCGGCGACCACCATTGCGGGCAGCGCGGTCGTCTGGCTCTACGAGCAGCGTCCCAACTTTGGCTGGCAGCGCGATCAACAATGAAAACGTACCGTTCCTCGCTGAGCCAGAGGACGACGGCGACGACGACGACCTCAACATCCAGCCCTCGCCGCGCAAGAAGCAGCCGGCGCCCCTTCGCCTAGGCTCGACGACGCCGCCGCCGCCGTCGCCCAACGGCGGTCTAACACGCAACGCACCTCTCTCTCCTTCGCGCCGGGCTAATCCGGGCATCAAACGCTCTCGCGCCCGGGCTTTCGACGAGGGTCCTAGTTCGCCGCCAAAGCAGCGCCACCAGGGAACGCCACGGGCTGCCGCGCTTCAGCTCGACGTGAACAACCCGTTCTACGTCTCGCCGAAGGTAATCACGGCTGCTGCCCCGGCACCCATCCCGCTGCCGCCGAACCCGGGCGCTGTCACCGACGAGATCGACGTCTTCCTCCCGAGCAGCAGCAGCTCTGGACCGCCACCATCGTCGCTAGAAATCCTTCGCCTGCCATCGCCGCCGCCGGTCCTTGGGCCGTCCAGGAAGCGCTCCCGAGTCGATTCGCCATCAGGAACGCCCCTCAAATCGTGCCTGTCGTCTTCTCCGCTGCGCGGCGTTCACTCGTCCGGGCAAGATGCTGATTCCTCGGCCGGCACGACGCCGCACAAGAAGAGCAAGCGTGTCAAATTGACGCCGCCGGGGCCTGAGACGCCGTCAGCCGCGGCCTCATATCGCATCGACGACCCTTCCAAAGCGGTCTCGCCGCCCGCCGACTCTTCGGTGAGCCCGAAGCGAATGCCGCCGGTCGTTGACCTCAAGGTGCTCGCCAAGAGGTTCAAGTCGCCGCGTAAGAAGGCCGTCCGGCGAGACGACGTCAATGACGGTGAAGGCGCGCTCGGTATCCGCGACTTCCTCGTCGCTCTCCCGCCCGAGCCGGACGACGATGGCGACGTCCCCGCCTCGGTTGCCCAAAAGGCGACGCCAGGTGGCTTCCCGCAGCTCGCGACGTTTACTGGCGTGCCGTCCTTTAGACTCTCGGCTGCGACGCCCTCGCGACTGCCTCAGCTGACCGGGTCCAACTCGATCTCGCGCCCTCGATCGGCCGTTCGGGGCGGCGTCGCTGCGCCGACACTCTCATCGCTCGCGAAAGCGACGCCCAAAGTTGCCTCTAGAACGCTCTCATCAATGTCCAAGCCGTCATCCCTGGCTGGCCCACCGTCGCAAGCCTCCGTCGCCCCCGCCGCGCAACGCGCTCGGCCGCTCTACCCGGCAAGCCTCAGCTCGCGGCCGGCTGCACCGCGCCCTCTCGCACCGCTACCGTCCGTGCGCAAGGCGTCTGCTCCCTCGCTTCCGTCGACGGCGGCGGGCCGACCACCTTCGCCGCGAACCGTCTCGGCTCCCGTTCTCGGCCAAGGGCTGAGCGCCGAGGGGCGAACCGCGCTCAAGGGCTTGGCCGAGAGCCTCGCGAAGCTCAACGTCCGGCGAAGCGTTGGCGGCGAGGACAAGGCCAGGCGAAGCACTAGCGGACCAACCGAGGCCGCCTCGCGGCCATCGCTCCCTGGTCCTCCAACGGAGCCGCTCACCTCGGCCAATGACACGGCAATGGGCCCCCCTTCGCTGCCCGCTCCCAGCCGACGGTCGTCGGGTCTCCCAGTTTCGCGCCGCGTCTCGGCCGATTCATCTGCCTCGAATACCTCTGTCGACGGGCTTGAAGGCGGCCCGAGCGTCTCGCTAACCGACTCAAAGTCACGGGCCTCGCTTGCGTCAATCGCAGCTGATGCGTCGGCATGCACGACGCTTAAAGGCGTTGTCGCTTTTGTCGACGTCAAGACGGCCGAGGGCGACGAGGCTGGCGGCGTCTTTGTTGAGATGCTCAGAAATCTTGGAGCAAAGGTGAGCTCAGCCAGAACCCGTCGTCATTCATAACAATGTTCTCGGGCTAATCCCCCCGCTCGCGTTTCCGTCCAGGTCCTTACCCGGCCGACGGACTCGGTCACGCACATCATCTTCAAGGGCGGCCGGCCGACGACGCTCGCCTTTTACCGTAAATCTTTGCCCCGGCCGCCGGCGTTCAATGAGGCCGAGGAGGAGGAGCTTGAGCAGGCCAACGGAGGTGCCGACACTTCGGTCGACTCAATCACTGCCGAGGCAGCCAAACCGCAGCGGGTGCCGCCCGCGCTAGTAGGCATCGGCTGGGTCATCCGTTGCCGGGAGGAGAAAGCCCGCGTCGGCGAGGACGAGTACCGAGTCGACCTCCGCGAGCAGGCTGTCTTTCAAAAGGTGCGCCTTTTTAATGACCGCTCTGACGCAAGCGCTGACGCCGTCCTCCTGCTTGCCATCTCGCAGCGCCGCAAGTCGATGGAGCCCAAACACTTGTTCGCGACAGGTGGTGAGCTTCCGCCGAACGGGGGCGGCTCGGTCCAGCAGTCAATCGACCAAGCCCGACGGAAGAGCATGCAATTTGCCCGTGCGTCGCTTTTTACATGAGCATCAATTCAGACCCTTGACTGACTATTGTTACTTCGCAGCCCGCATCGGCTCGCCGCTCAAGAAGGCTTATGCTGAGCTGACCCAATGAGGGGGGTTACTTTAGTCGGCCGCAACCACGCCATCAACAAGGATTCGCATCGTCCTCCGGTCTTTGCACTTTAACCCAGCTTCTCTCACGCACGCGGCACTTGACGCTCGCACTCTCCCCCTCTTGTTGTTCACTAGCCTTCGTTTTGTGTGGTCTCTCTTTGCCTTCTATGTCCTATTCTTTTGCCCCTCTCATGCCCTTCACTTTCTGTCGCAACCGGACAGTAGCATGGGATCACGTGGAACAGAGCTGTCAAAGGGAGGAGCGAAGTGGCGCCAACACTCAGACCTGCGGCCTGAAACCAGCCTGCTGTCGCTGGTGCTCGAGCTGCAGGTCGCGCAGGCTTCGGATCATCAGCTCGACGGCGAGCTCGCGGGCCTGGTGGGTGAGGGCGTGGAGAAGCGAGTCCATGATACGACTGTCAGCGGCCGTCTGACTGATCATCATGGGGGCACACAAGCGGGGAGACGGACCTTGTCGTCGACGTCTGCAGGCGACGTCGTCGAAGGCGTCGGTGAAGCCGACTTGCTAGCCGTGGGCTGAGACTGCTCCTCCTTCAGCGGCCGATGTCGGGAGTGCCATCGCGACCAGGGGCGCTCAGGGGTCGCTTCGTCTGCCGGCCAGCGGTTGCACCGCCGCGCGGTAGCCGAGTCGCCGACCTCGGCTTGCGGTGCTGGTGGTGAAGGCGACGGGGCGGCGACGGCAGCAGGCATGGGGAATGTAGTGACGGCAGGGACAGCAGCGGCAGCAGCATGTGCTGACGGCGGCGTCTGCTGCCACGAGTGATCACTGTGTTGCCGGAAGAAAGGCGGCCGGCTGTCGTGCAAGGGCCAGGCGGCGATCGAAGAGCCGTCGGTGCCGGTCGACCCGGCCGCCTTGTGTCGGACGATGGCTAGCGTAACCAGCGAGCCGATGCCAAACTGTCCGACGGGCAGGGGAGGGGGAGGCGAACTGTCAGCCACTTTTCTAGCGGCATGATCACAGAGAGCTCAGACGTGACGCACCCAGACAAGCCGGCTTGGCCCACGCCAGTGCCGACCACACCGGCCGAAGCCGCGGTGATACGACCGCCAGTACTGGGCTTGCAGCTCGCCGGCGACAGATCCGAGCGGCGGGTGAGGCGGGTGGATGGCTGTAGCAGCAGCGGCAGGAGCGGAGCCGGCAGCGGCTGGGCCGACAGGAGGCGGCGGCGGCGGAGGCGGAGAAGAGGATGCAGAGGCAGGGCCGAAGGAGGGATGGTAGTAGTCGAAGCGCTCCCAGTGATGGCGGAAGTGCTGAGTAGGCAGGGTAGGGAGCATGCTGGTGTGAGTCGAGGTTCTTTGTTGACAGGCAGAGGGTGGGATAATAGGTAAAGGTGAGGTGAGATGAGAGACGCAGCGACAAACGAAAACGAACCTCCTCTTATGAGCCGTAGGCAGTCAGCGGCGACGGATGAGCGGCACTGGAGTCAGCGACTCGTCAGCGTCGAAATCGGCCGACCCGCTCTTTCCATGGTCGACGGACGACCGTCGGCGTCTGGATGGCCAAGAGTCGTCTGCCGGCGACGCGACAGCGAGACGGCTGGAAGGAAGGCGATGACGCTGGCCCCGCGCACGGACGCGGTCGGGTTCGGGCTTGATGGCCGAGCCAGCGTCGGCAGCGGGCCGAAGAGCAAAAGGAAAGGGGCTGAAACAATCAGCCGGGACGAGGCGACGCGCGTTTCGGCGACACGCCGGCTTGGACAGATTGGGAGAGCAACCGGAGGGGGGGGGGGGGGGGGGCATCTCTTCAAGGCCCGGTCGGCATGAGGTCGAGGTACGGGGATACTGATTGGACGAGACGCAGGTCGCCTCGCCCGAAGCATCGAAGCTGTCGCCGATAGCCTATGGTCTTTTGCCAGCCAGTGCACGACTGCGCGCGCCTTCGAAGCAAAAACTGAGCCGACCGGCGTCCAAAGGAAAAAGAGGTAAGTTCGACCTCAGCGCGCTCGATATACTGTAGACTACCGGGACTACTGGCGGCCTGCTCAAGGATGCCGGCGAAGGAGGTCATTTACCTGAGAGGCGGTGGGGGTCGGTGTGAAGTAAGTGGTCAAGTCAATGAGAAGGCCAGTCATGTTCACGCCCTTACCTCAAATGGTCCAGAAGCCAAGTCTCAAAAGAAACCATTGTCTTGCGCCTGGTGCTGATTGCCAGTCAACCTACGTCCATGGACGGGCCGAGAGGGACAGTGAAGGGCTTCGAAGTAACATTGCCGTCAACTTGTATTTTGACGTCAGCTGGAAAGAACTTCATCTCGTTGCTCCCGCTACCAAATTCGTGCACGTCCCGGTAAACTCATGTACGTCCCGGTCGGCTTGCCATGCTATTCAGCATGGCCTGGACCCGGATTGCGGGCAACGGGCTAACCAGGGTGTTCGGCGTTCCGCGCAAAGTTTAACTGGGCACCAGTGCCTGAGCACTCAGCCATGATGTTGTCAGTAACGGGTGGCGGACACTGATATCTTGTTTCGCGAGGCGTATGTCGAACTAGTCGACTTGGATAGCGTCTCCGAGTTTGACCCAGAGGTGACGACCGGGCCGGCAAGTTCGGACTTTGCAATTGCTGAGGCCACTCGTGCTCGACGCGGTCGCGTTTCGCAAGATTGCTCGTGCTCAGATGCCCTTCGCTCGAGTTTGATGTCGTCGGAGCAGATCCGTAGGCTTGGCCGTGTCCGTCGTCCTCATCGACAAGACACCTTTGCGGCCTAAAGGAAGTCGACAGGGGTGCTGGCAGAGGCTTGCAGTCGTCGATTGTCGACGACCCCAGCACGTGCTCAATGTGATTCTCTCTGTGCTCGCTCAAATCTCATTGACCGTCCTCAGAGCTCGAGATGCGAGGTTCCGCGCCTTGATGGCTTTGCCTGACCGCGTCGGTGTTGCCGCTGATATCGACTGCAGGATGTACCGCTGAGCGGATCTCGCTCTGCCGGAGACGTAAAGCGTGGAAGGGCTAGAGAAGAGCGGGGCTCAGGAGAAAGCGAAAAGAGACGATGGAGCGAGGCCGAGCAAGGATGACGAGACTGAAACAGGGGAGGTGGTTGGGCGAGGAAAGGCGCGAGGCTGCAAAAGGAGTGGTCGGCTCGGTAGAGCGACGACTGCTGCGCGCGCCTCCTCGCTCACTTTCGGAGAGGATCCGCTTTCTTACCTTCGCCTCAAGGGGCAAACTGAGGAAGAGCGCGGACAGTTTGACTAGTACACTTTGCGAAGAGCCGAGTGAAGTGGCACGGTGCAGGAACATAAGCGGCAAGGCCGGCCCAGGCCAACCTCGATACTTGCCCTACGGCCCGGTCGCCCGTCTCCTAGCCTGTCATTTCCAAGCCGCCCGTGATAGGTGTATGTGCGACCATGAGACTGTTCAGGAAGAGCAGGATAAATGGCCGTTTGGAGGGCAGACCACCATCATGAAGATCCGCCGTCTGCAGCCGGCGGGGACGCGGTTCGGCACGTCGGCTCCCCCCCGCAGGGGGTCTCCAGCCTCACCTCTGCGGGGACGATGAGTGGCCGGTCGTCAGCTCGATGTCGCCCTCCCTCATTCGACGCCTTATCCATCGACGACCAGACCAGACCACGAGCAGCGACAGTCAGTCAGCCAGCATCAGCAGCCGGAGGCCTCGAACGCACTTCAACCCTCCCCGTTGGCGCTCCTCCCTCCACCTTTCTCAGCCTCCAAACGGCCAAGACACCGCCTCTCCGCCGCCGAGCCCAAAAAGGGCCATTCGCCGCAGCCGAAGCCGACGCTTCGTCGACCCGGCCCCTCGTCCCTCTTCCTCTTCAACCCTTCGAAGGACACAGACGGGCTTGGGAGCTCTCATTCTCCTTCTGCCTCTCACCTGCGTCTCCCGCTCTCGTTTGGTCGACCACTTCAGGACCGCTCGAACAAGCTCAGCTCTCTGCGTCGCCCGAGGTCGCCGCTTGCATCCGGAAACTGCCTCGGCCTTCCCGCCTCGTTCGAAACCTCAAAGGCATCGCCCAGCCGCCTTTTCATCCTTTTGACTTGCCCTTTCGCCAGCCCCTTCGCTCTCATCTCTCACCTCATCGCCACCGAGACTCAGTTCGACAAGAACGACTGCCATGGCTTCCTCCACCTTCACCGCAGGCGGTGTCCCGATCGGTCCTCCGTCGCCGCCGGGCGGCGTCACCGCAGCGGTTGCTCCCGGTTCCCTGCCGGTGACCCCTAGCTCACCCTCCACCCAGGCCGGCACCGTTCCCGGCATCGACTACCCCACAGCAGCTGCTAATGGCGGCCACCGAGCGGCCGAGAGCGTCGCCTCTAGCGGCCTCCTATCCTCCAGCGGCGCCGCCGGGAGCGACGTCAGCGGTCACAGCGGCACAGGCGCCATCAGGGACGGGCCGGCGACGGGAAAGCTCGTGCCGTACCCCGCGCTGCCGACCGTCCTGAGCGGCATCGGCGAGCAAGAGGAGGATGGAGTGCAGAGGCAAGCGGTATGTCCCAGCCTCTCATCGGCGGCACGTTGGCCTTCCCGGCCTAGAGTGACCTCGCTTCTACGCTTGGCTTGAAGATACCCCGACTGATGCATCTTCTGGGTCGTCGATACCTTTAGACTGGCTATCCGCCTACGCCCGCTCCTCCTGCACCGGCCATAGCTCCACCGGCCGACACGCCCAAGGTGGCCCTGACTCTCCTTCTCCTCACCGGCCAGCGCCGGCTCGTCCGCTTCGACCCACAGACGACCATCGCCCGCGTGAAGGAGCTCATCTGGGCTTCATGGCCGGCCGAATGGACGGCCGCGGGCGTCGGGCAGCCCGATGGACCGAGCTGGTTAAGAGTGCTCTGGAGGGGCCGGATGCTTGACGATGAGCGGACGCTGGCTGGCGAAGGGCTTGCGGTCGTTGCAGAAGGGAGGAGCACGATCGTCCATTTGAGCGTCCGAACGTTCCCGATCGAGACGGACGAAGGTGCGTCTCATTCAGCTCTCCGCAGACCGAAGCAAGGCGTTTGCTGATCCCTCCTCCTTCCCCTTCGGTCTTTGTTCGCGTCCCATCCGACAGATGGCAAGGACGGCAAAGTCGGCTCAAACGAGGCCCCTGTGCGTCCGGCACTGCACTCCCGCGCCTCTTCGCGACTTCGCTCGCTCGTCGTTGGGCCCGACGCGCCCGAGACGACGGGCGCCAACAGCCCAGCAGCAATCAATGGCGGCGCGCCGGTCGTTGCTCCCCTCGCAGGCCGGCAGGAGGGTGGTGCGCGGAGGGGCAACCGGAGGAGAAGCCAGAGCAACGCGACCAACTCGACGAGCGACACCCACGCCGGCTCGTCCGGGTGCGGATGCGTTATCGCCTGAGAACAGTCATATTCTGACCTCTCTCTAGCCCGCCTTCTTCGCTGCTTCGTCTGCCTTCATAACGACCCTCTCACGACCCACTCGGACTATTGGACCACATTCTGCCATCTGATGCTCAGCCTCCAGCCCGTCTTTGGTTCCCCCCTTGCCCGATCCAGTGCTCACAGACGCCTCTGCACCTCGCGTCCCTCCTACACGTCCTTCCACTCGCCCTTCTTTGCCTCCTACCCCTGCGTCCCTACCCTCACCTCGTTGTACAGCAACACGCCCGCCATTTTCAGCATGTATGAGTCTGCTTTCCCCATAACAGCCGCTGTTTCGCAAAAAAAAAAAAGGGAGCAGAGATCTTGCCGGCCTCGAGGGTAAAGGGACGACCGCTTTTGCTGGCCTCGCGTCTCCTACGTCTAGGACCCTCATATGCTAGGAGCTGCGATGCTGCGGTGTTTCTCTTTTGCGGTCTGCACAATTCCGCGGTCTGCACAAGTCGTTCTTGAGCCCCTTTCGACTAGACGTCGCACACCCATATTGCCGACGACCAGATCAAGGCAGATCTCGAGGCAAGTCATGCGTCTACAGGTCATCCTCTGACCGCCAGAGGAAGTCGGTCCAAGCCTTCGGCTTTTTGTAGACCTCGCGTTCGGCCGGCCGCTCGTTGAAAAAGACGACCTTGACGGTCGTATCGTCGCGCATGAAGCGCGTCACCGGTGACTGGCAGAAATGAGAGGGGGTTCAGCGAGGGGACGTGCGGCACAAATTAAGCATGCGAAGGGCATACCTTGACACTCAGGAGCTCGCGCATGTGCTTGTCGTCGGCGCCGGCTGATGGCCGGGATGGCAGGAAAAAAATCAGCCCTCTAGCCCGATACGATCGTCAGTGCGAAGCTTGAGGACGCACCGAGCGAGTTGCGGACAAGGAGTGTTGCCGCGTTCGTGTCCTGGCCAAAGATGAAGCCCCCATCGCTGCCCGCGTCGTCCTTCCTCGCCTTGACCGTCTCTTTCTTGCCATCAAACCCCTCGGCGCCGGCCGCCGGAGCGAGAACGCGCGAAAGGACGTCGGCTTTAGAGACGGCGCCGTGGAGGTCAGGCGAGGAAAGGAAGGTGCCAACAAGGCCGACAACAGCCTCGTTCGACAGCCGGTCAAATACTGCCAGAGGAGGCGGGGAGGCGAGTATCAGCGGCAGCAGATTAGATCAGGACATGGGCAGCACGCACGTCCGTCAGTCGCGAGAACGACAAAGCGGAGCTCTCCCTCGGCAGTGTCAGCCCCAGCGATCGGCAACGCCGTCACCTCGGGCCGGGCCGTCACATAAGGCGGCGTCTTGGAGAGCGGCGGCGTCGGCCGAGGCTGCTTGCCCTCAATCTCATCCGTCAGGAAGGCGGCGTAGAGTCTAAGGCAATGTGCAAAATCGCTTCGTCAGCCACTGCGAAGCCAGACAATCGATAGGGCGCCGAGTGACGCACCGCTCCTGAACCTCCCTCGGCCACTTGTATCGAGCGTCACCGAACGCCCGGGATGGCTCAAGCCCGCCGAGAATGCGACCCCGACGAACGACGTCCTGTTCCTCGCCTGGGTGCTCGGCTCGAAGCCGGCTGACCTCCTTCTCCGACCGGCCAGTCTGATCCTCGGTCAGGACCCGGAGCCGCCAGCTACCTTCGCTGGTACTGCTGCTTCCAGAGGAAGAGCTACCAGGAGTCGGTACCCAATAGCCAGCAACGGCCCGGCAGTCGCCTGAGAGCGCGACGTAGAGCGTCTCTTGCTTGGGTGGGAGATAGGCGACGAGAGCACACGAGCCTGACAGCGCCGGAAGCAGCATCGCCTGACCAAGCGCCCGCTGGGTTGCCGTCATGCCCGAAGGAGTCGACGACAAGGACAGGAGGTCGGCCGCATCCCAGACAATCGACCGGTCGAGCGCCTCGAAAGTGGCCTGAATTGTCCGCACCGTCTGCTCAACGACGGTCCCTCCCGCTGCCAAAGCGTTCTTAGTGCTGCTACCCCCGAATAGACCGCCGACGGAGCGTCCGATACTTGCGAGCGAATCGGTCAGCCCGGCGCCTGCCGAGCTTGGTTCGGCCGCCGGAGAAGCCGCCTTTGTCGGATCAAGTGCGAGCGCGAGTGAAGGCAACAGCGTCCGCGAGAGGAAGTGCGACGTTCGGAAGCCCGAGTGGCCGTCGAAGACGGCGAAGAAGCTGCCACCGCCGCCAGACACGACGGCGTCGGCCTCACGGTCTTCGATCGGGGCATTAGCGGCGATCGCAGCCGTGTCGACTCGTTTGACAATGCTGCCCTCGCTGTCGTCGACGGTCATCGAGCGCTCGGCCCGACGGAATATGCGCTCAGCTTCGGACCGGCTGACGACCGGCCAGGTATCCTCACGGACGTTCTGCGCGTCAGACCGCGTCGGCAGCCGGAAGCGTGTCGTATACTTGCGGGTTGGCGAGTAGACCAGCTCGTCGAGCCGCTCGTCTCGTGTCCACTCTGAGTGAATGCAAAGACCAAAAACAACAGGTAAAGCGACGAACATGACGTATCGCTGGATCCACGGCTTCACCTGCTCCATTCTAGGTAACCGCCGATCAAGGAACGGCAGGTCGCGGTCGTCCTGGTACGGGTTTCCGGTCGATCGTCGCGAGGGCGGCGGTCGGGTCGGCCGGTTGCTGGAGGAAGCGCCTCCATTCCCACTGCTGCTGCTGCCATTGACATAGCTGCGAGTGCCGAGTGCTCGTGGGCCAGTCGCGCGGCTCGAGGTCGAGACGGAGGCGGCCGAAGGAGGTGGAGGTCGGGCGACCGACGCCGGCGTCAGGCGGGGCAGGCCGACAGCCGACCGCGTCGCCGTCGAGCGGAGTAAAGGCAATGGCGAGCGGAGCATTCGCCCGAAGGAGGTCTGGCTGAAGACCTGCAAGAAGAGAGAGAGGGCGATTAAGGGTGGTCGGAGTCGAGGTTCCGCCTGAGATGGTCCGAGGCAGGAGCTCGAGGGAGGGCTCGTTAACCCTAGCTTCCGACGGTCCGAGAGCGAGCATGCTGCATGCCTCGGCCTGAAGAAGTCGACGACAGGCAGCAGCAAGCAGCAGCAACAGCAAACGACCTGGGACACGCGATAAAGCCCTTCTATTGAAAGCTTCCGAGTCGGTGAGTCTGCTAGCCTAGCAAGTAGAAGCTCCCACCATCGCAACGCCAGCGACCGCCGGCAGTGAAGAGGGCTGACCGTCGTCTCCTGCCTCCGACGCTCTCCTTGCGTTACTTGCTCTGGCATTCCTCTAGCCTTCACGCATAACAAGAGACTATCTAACAGCATCGAACGAACTCAGATCTCAAGCGGCTCGCCCCACGACCTCTCTATCGAGTCTCACGCGCCAAGCTTCCTATAGACCTCACTCTGCATGGCCATTAAACCGTCCGGCCCTCCCTCGACACCGCCCCGGTCCACCGCTGCGAACACTCGACCGGCCCGACCAGACACGCCCGCTTATGTTGGGGATCGGCAGCCGGCGATAGCTTACCCGCACGTTCCGGCAGCGCCCAGCGCCGGCGTAAGCTCGAACGCCGGCGCACAAGCCAGCCAGGCCACTCAGCCGCAGCAGCAACAGCATCAGCAGCAGCCGCAGCAACAGCCGGCCTACGACCCGACGTCGGCCCTCGCCTCGATCAATCACAAAATTGCATTGCTCGAGGAACAGACTCAGGGCTTTGTTGAGATCAATGCTCGGACAGCCGACGAGGCCCGGCGGAGGGTGCGCGGCGTACCAACCGAGGAACTCGAGGGCCAGTACATTGACCTGGTGCGTCCCCGTCACATGCCTTCGCTCGGGCGCTTACATGTTCAGAACTGCCCACTGACTCAATATGTGCGCTATCAATCAGTTCCAGGAGATGAAGCGCCAGGAGCGCAACCATCTCAAGGAGCGAGGCCGGCTTCAGCGTGAGAAGGTGCGAGTCGCCATGCTCGAATGCAACGCGAATCAATGCTGACGTCGGACGGTATTAGGTTGAGCTTGAGGGTACCCTAGCCCGGACGACGGCCTCGCGGACCAAGATTGAGGCGCGCACGCGCGACCTGGCGCTCGAACTCAAGCGGCTGATGGACGAGAACCGACGGCTGACGAGTCTCTTCGAGAGCGCTCGAGGAGAGGTATATCCTCTCTCTGTCACTCTCTCAGTACTTCCAGATCTCACGCTTGTCTCTGACCCTCGCATCATGCCTTTTGTCAGATTGAGGCCATCAAGGAAGAGTTTGAGGCTGTTCGGAGCGAACCTGCACTCGCCCTCGGCCGGCTTCGCTTGAAGGGCACGTCGCCTGCCGCTGGCAGCCCAGCGTCCAGTGTGGCTCAGCACTTCGTTGATGGCTCAAACGCTGGAGGCAGTCAGGCTCAGCGGCATCCTCTGACTTCACCCCCCGTGGCCAACGAGGGCACCGCTGGAGCACAACAGACGATCGGCCTGACGGTCGTTTGCAAGGGCCGGCGCGAGCACCTTCACTTCATCCTTCGGCCGAGCGAGCCGCTCCAGCCGCTCTTCGACAGCTGGTCGAGCCGCTTCCCGCCGCCCCTCGAGCCGCCACCAAGTTTGCAGACAACCTCCTCGTCCAACGCCCCTACTTCATCCACCTCCAGCGGAAAGCGCGGCATGACCAACACTAACAAGCACGGCAGCGCATCGTTGGTTGATCCCACACAGCCGCCCATCGCACCCCAGTCGCTCGGTCCTCCCTTCCTCTTCACGTTCGCTGGCCGCGTCCTCGCTGGGACAGACACGCCCGAGGCTGTTGGCCTCGAGGACGGCGACGGGCTCGTCGCGATTGAGATTGTCGACCTCGCTCGTGATCCGACGGCGGCCAAGACAGCCACCGGCCCTGGCGGAGACGAATTGGTCGTTGTAGGCAACCCGCTCACCAAGGCGGCGAAAAAGAACGTTCAGGCGGTTCGCGCCCAGCTCGAGGCCGTTTTTGACGACGTGTCTGTGACCCAATAGTCTCAATCTCTCCATAACTGCTAGCTGACCGCCTGAATCGATCATGCAGCGTTCGCGAGCGGCTCAAGCTTGTCTTCCGACAATACGAGACGCGCGAGCGTCAATTCGAGGCCGTCGTCCGCTCAAAGGACCTCGAGATTCTACTCGCTCGGGCGAGGGCAGAGCAGTCAGTCCTACCTGGCGCAGTCTCATAATCGTCGCTGTCATCCACTTTGCTGACTTCTCCTCCTATTCTCTTTCCGGCTGGTGTACCATCTAGGGCCCGCGCGCTTGCCGGTGAGGCTCAAGAGCTTTCGGATGAAGTCGAGGAACTCTCCCTCTCACTCGCGACGCTCCGCTGCTCGCAGGACGACGTGCGTGATACCTCGAAGGCTCTTACCCTTTGTTGTGCAATGTCTGACGCTTGTGCTCATCGACAGCTGCTCGGGAAGCTCGTCTCGCTCGCTCGTGCGCCGACGCCGGAGAAGGCAGCCAATCTGTCGACACTGATTCGCGACGTCGTTGCCCGTCAGCAAGCCGAAGCAACGGCGGCGACAGCGACAGCGACGGCGTCGCCCGCTGCCGCATTGACTCCTGCCACTGGCATCCACGCCGCACCTCTCGGCCTCCCACCGTGGGATTCTTTAACCAAGCCTCTTCGGCAGAATGCCGAGCACCGCGTGCTGCAAGAGGCGCGGCAGGCAATGGCAAAGCAGGACCCTCACGACGACCTCGACGTGGAGTGAATCGCAAGCCCTCCTTATTACTAGCAGCCCGCACCTAAGAGACCACCTATATGAGCGACCTGCTGGTGATCCGATGGCTCGACCTGTCAGCGTCGGAGGTTCCGTGACGTACGCGCCGCAATTAATGTGGCGATCTCGGACGCGCGCGCAACGGGCTGGCGTCGGTGGCGATGCCCTGTCCACTGCGCCCGCGGGCAGCTGACGACAGGGAGGGCCGCTCGCATGGCCGATGCAGCTTAGCGGATGCAAGCCATTCTCGTCTTGCTTCCGGGCGGGAGAGTGTCGCTCAGGCGCGAAGGTGGCGTGGCGTCTCCGCTGGTGCTTGCAGAGCGCGGGCGCAATTCATGAGTCTGCTCGATCGCACTTTCCTCGCTCGCCGTCTGCGTCACGGCGTTCGCAAGTCCCAGGCGAGCGGGCCGGGCGTCGGCCTCTGCTACCAGCTGCAAGACCTCTTCTTCTCTCGTAGCACTTTCAGTTCCTTCTCGGGTTTCGACTCTGGTCTTCTCTGCATCCCCTCTCCTCTTCGGATCGGCTGGACGCTTCTTGCCCGTCTTCCGCCCGCCAAGAACTCGCCGACGCCCGCCTCGCTCAGCCCCGTCGCCGCGCCTCGTCGTCAGAACCCGACCTCGACCAGCTCAACCCGTCGACTGACGCTCGTCCCTTTCCGCTCGCCTGGGACCGTAAGAAGGTCGATTCCAATCGCTCCAGCTTCTGCAGCTCCGCAGACCAATGCCCAGAGCCCCAGCTGATTCGCCGCCTAGCCTCCTCTGTCGCGACTGCTCGCTCGCGTCGTCACCTCAGACAGGATCAGCCTCGCGCCCTCGGGCCTCGCCTTCTGGACGACGTCTACCGTTGACCCACAGCTCGCCCCTCGTCTCACGGCCTCCTAGCATGCCCTCCAAGAACAAGCCGAGCATCTGGCAGAAGCTCTCACATGCGCCCTCGCGCTCGTACGCCGACGCCGCCCCGGCCCATCCGAGTCGACCTGGCAAGGGACCAAGCCCGTACAGCGCGCCCTCGACGTTGCTAACTCCTGGTGCGCTCGCTGCGGCCGAGAAGGTCCATCGATACCAGCATCGGCAGGAGGGTTCCAGGGACTCGATCGTTAGCAGTTACGTCGGCGCGTCGTCTCGTGCCGCCTCGGCGGCGGCGGCGCCTTCGTCCCGGGAGCAAGAGTCGCGGCGGCAGCAGGAGTCGAGGCGGGCGCCCGGTCCACGCACGCAGACGCTCCAGTACAACGAGGCCGAGTCGCGCTTCATGATGATGGACGATCCGGACGAGGACGTCACCGACGAGGCTAGCGGTATCGGGAGTGACGCCGGGAGCTCAACCCAATGGCGGCAGCCTGGCTCGCGCAAGGAGAGCGCACGAAGCGACGTTGGTCCTCATCCTTCAGCACCTGTCAAGCAGATGCGGCCGAGCCGTCGGAGAGTCGAACAGGACGAAAATAGTCCGGCCGAGCGCATACATGCAGACCGTCGGCGAGGCTCAGCGTCGGACGTACCTCCGCAGCCGACCGTCATCGAACACCACCACCACTATTATGGCCCGCCCCCTGCCGCCTTGGCTGGCGGTCAGACTGGCACCTCATTTTCGGGACCGGTGACGACCGCCACCTATGTGAATTCGCCCTCTTCGCCCCAGGCCGAGTCGTCCTCGTACGACGGTCCGACGCCTCGGCCCGCTCCCTTGCCAGCCACCTTTCAGTCGGCCGTCGTGCTCCCGACGCCGCCGAGCTCCGAGCTCGGCTCCCCAGCTTCGGATCTCCCCGCCCTCGGTCAAACACTCGGGCACGCGCTTGATCAAGCATTGCTTGTACCGACTCGTTCCACGGCGGCTGCCGGCGCCAGCTGGGACTCGGACGCGAGTGACGACGAGGCCGCCTTCTACACGCCTCGGTCGTCGATGACGTCGATGAACTTCCCAGAGCCCAGCTCGGCGCCGGCAGCGGTCGAAGCAGTCAGCCAGTCTATTGCACCTGTCGCTCCACTAGCACCGGCCGTCCTCCCGTCGCCGTCCACCCCGGCCCCTCCCGCAGCGACTTCGGCGGTCATTCTGTCCCATATTGCACCTCCTGCCGCACCTCCCATGCAGGATGCACTTGACGATAGCAGCGACTCGGATGCGGCTCCCGCAGACGGGGAAGATCAGGCCCCGGACACGCCACACCAGGAATCGGCGGCGCCGGTGCTTGTACTTCAGCCGCCAACGCCGACGACGTTCCCGCTCCATGACGGTAGCAGCCGGAGCATGGCGTCGCCCGGCCAGGCGCCTGGCCAGGAGAAGAATCTCTTCTCCGAGGTCTCGTTTCACCCGGATCAGGTTGCCGCCCGCCGGCAGCAGACGGCCCCCGCGCCCGCGCCGCTTCACGTCGACACGACACCCATGCCGGTCGTCGATGAGGACTGGAGCGAGTCGCCCGCTCCGGCCGGCTACGAATACGACTATGATTACGAGGAGCCGCAGCCGCCTCGGCCGGCCTTTGCAGCCCGGGAACGCAACAGCAGTCCTTCGCCGCCGTCATCATCGCCTCGGGCTTCGATGCTGTACGCCGACGACGACGACGCCTACAGCGGTGTCTTGCTCTATGCGCTTCAAGAGGAGGACGAGGGTCCACTGCCCTCGCCGGGCCTGCCTGGCGTGGAGCCTCCTCGCCAATCACGATCGGCGCCAAATCTCTCTCCGGCGACGACTCCCCCGGCGAGTACCTACCTGCCGAACACGTCGGCCAGCAGCCCGCTTTCGGGTCCACCCTCGCTCTCGGGCCTCCGGCCGGCAAGTGCGCAGGGCCACCGAGCAGAGTCGGTCCGAAGCAACGTCTCATCCTCGTCGCGCTACTCGCAGACGTCTTACGCCTCATACGCGAACGAGCGTGACGTTCCTCGGCCTCTGATCATCCCTGGTCCCCCGTCGACGGCTCTCGGCGCTCCGCTTTATGCGAACCCGAGTAATGTCTCGAGCCCACTTTCATCGCCAATGCATGCGACGCCGTCGTCGAGCAGTTACTCGCGCAACCAGTCTGCCAGCCCCTCTCGCAGCTCATCCTACCTCAAAAGCCCGACGTACCCCTCGGCCGGGAGTCACGCCCTCGACTCGCCTCCGACCGCGCCATCGTCGTTGTTCTCGCCTGCGAGCTCTCAAGCACGCTACAATACGCCCTTTCTACCCCGGCCGACGTCGGCCCTCATGCACTCGTACGACATGGCCGGCTCATACCCTTCGGCGCCAGCCTCGGTAGTCTCCGACAGCGGCCACCGGCCGCGCAAGGCCCAGAGCAGCGTTGGCGACGATCGCCCGGCGGCGCGCGAGGGAGGTGGCATCCGGCCGGCGAGCGTCATGATGGCCTCGCCGTCCGAGGTCGGCACGTTCCAGCGCAAGCGGCTGATGTCGGAGGGTGCGAGTCTGCGCGACGTCCGGACGCCGCCGCAGCTGATGGGCGACGTCGCTCGTGGCCAAGGCGGGACGAGCATGAGCGGAGGTTCAGGCTACTCGTGCGTCCAGTCGACTTCCCTTTCTTCGCAGTGTCAACGATGCGAGACTTATCACCTTGCTGGCAACACCACTCCTCAGGTCTCTCACGCTGCCTTCGGCCGTCTATCGACCTGCCAAGTCGCCCGCGCGCTATACGGGCAAACTCTCGTACGACACGATGGGCATGCCCGATACGACGATGGCCACCATCATGGTCAGCTCCACCGCTCATCGACCCAAGACGCCGAGCATCGCGCCTTCGTCTGGGATGAGCTCCCTCCTCCGGCGCAACTCGACCTCGGCGACACCGGCCCACCTGCTGCCGACGCCGCTCATCTCGGTCGCGTACACCGCCCACACCCCGCCGCCCAAGAAGCTCTCGTCGACGGGCGTCCTCGTCCGGATCTGGGCGGTCGCCGTCGACGGCTACGACGCGCTCGCCGCGCGCGACGCTGCCCCGGGCTTCGTCCCCGGCCGGAGCTTCGTCGGCAAGGTGATCGAGTGGGGCGATGCCTGCGCTGGCATGTTTACCAAGGGCGAGTTCGTCTTTGGCCTGCGCGACCTCAAGCGATCGGGCGCGCTCAGCGAATTTATCGTCATCGAGCGTCGCTACCTCGCCAAGGCGCCCCCGGTGTCGTCGTCGGGCCTTGACGGTGACGACGGCGGCCTCACGCTCGAGGACATTGCAGCCCTACCTTTACTCGGCGTCACCGCCCATCGCGCCGTCGGCGGTATCCCGCGCGGTTCGCGTGCGCTCGTCCTCCTCTCGGCTGAGCCCCAGCTGACACCGGCCGGCGCGGCCGAGTCGGCCGGCCCGTCCGATTGGGCGGTCGGCGTGCTCGCCTGCCAGGAGCTGCTCGCTAGGGGCGTCATCGTTGTCCTGCAGGTGACGACCGACCAGGGCGAGGTCTGGGCGAGACAGCACATGCCGACCTTGCGTGAAGGCCACGTCCGCGTCGGCGATGCGGTCGCCGTCGTCCACTCGGAGCACGAGGGGAGCTTTGACCTCGTCCTCGACTGCGTTGGCGGCCGGAGGCTTTACGACGCTTCGCGACGGATCCTCTCGACCGGTGGCCAGTACGTCGCCACCCTCCACACAGCGAGCTGGCCGAGCGGTTTCTTTTCGTCGCAGCCGGCTGACCTGCCCATCATCACTCTCCTTCGCTTCTACAGATTCACCACGCTCAAGGGCGATGCGGCCCCGACGGGTGAGCACGCGATCCCCTCGTCCGGCTCGGCCCAGAACTACCGCTCGCTCCGGCGAGCGTTTGTCAAGAAGGACCGCAAGCACGTCGACTACCGCGTCATCTCGCCCTCGGGCTCGGGCCCGATTGTCGACTTTATGGGCGAGGACGTGCGCGACATCCTCGAGTGGATCGGCCGGTCAGCCGTCTACCGACCGGTCCGGATCGCCAAGGTCCTGCCGTTTGAGCGGGCGGCCGAGGCGTTTGCCGTCCGGCCCCGATCAATCGGCGGCGCAAAGGCAAACTCGGGCCTCCAGGGCTCGTACGAGTGCGAAGAGCAGGTCTGGGGCATCCGCCTCGTCAGCTGAGGTCGCTTCCCGCGTCGGCCCCTTCTCTCTCCCTCCTTACCATCATTATCCCGCTACCCCTCTTTCTCAATCCACCCACCCCGACCACCATACATGTTTGTAACCTCCACCTCGACCCTTTTCCACACTCTCAACCCGCTCTCGCCTAATCTTTGCCCCAAGTACTCCCATCTCCGTTCGCACTCTCCGGAAAAGTCTCTCCTCGTCCTTCCGCAAATGGGTCTTTCGCGTCGTGTCGTGTCGTGTTTGAACCCCTTTTTCCTCTTTGCCCCCCGCCCCGACCTTTTTTTGGATGTGAGACGCCCGTTCTCGATCCCAAACGCAGGAACGTCTCGAGCCGTTCTTCACCTCCTTGCCCCGAGCAGCTAGCGAACAGAGAGAGGGGGAGAGCGAAGCGGCCTAAAGGAGGGGACGTCCATCATCGGGTCGTCCATCCTTCGGCGTCGGGCAGGCATCAGGGCGTCGATCGATCGGGCGCCGACGTACGTCGTGCGAGGCGAGGTGAGACGGCAGGCGGGCGTAGGCGAGCAGAGACCCAGGCCGTTCGGACGGCCGGACGGATGGACGGCCGGCCGCGGGCTGCGTGCGTGCGAGCGAGCGAGCGGGGGGATGGCAGGCGTCATAGATCTCTTCGAGGGGGTGACAGAGATTCTCCTCCTTACATGACAATGACAACAGACGACGACGACGACGACGGTCGAGGGGCAAGAGAGGAGGCAGACGATGTAAGACGCATCTCAACGATACGAATCCCCGACCCTTTGCTTCGATACGCCCACCCCGAACTCGCTCACCCCCCCCCCCCCCCCCCCCCCCCCCCCCCCACCCCCCCCCCCCCAACACCCCCCCCCCCCCCCCCCTTCCCTCCACCCCCCCCCCCCCACCCCCCCCCCCCCCCCCCCCCCCCCTCCCCGCCGCCCAAGATCCCACGTCCTGCAAGGCGTTCACAGGCGAGCCTTTGCATGCCGGCGTCCCAAATTGCTCAAAAGAGGGGGAGACGGACGGTCGACTCGGACGGGGTCCATGCTTTTTGAATCAAACGGGAGAGAGCTCGCCGACGACCCCTCCTCCGCTTGAAACGCGCCGACCCTTCATCCATCCGCTCAGCGGTGGCGTGCAAGCGCTACTTATTTCAGGTCTGAGCGGATCTCTCGAGATGGTGGGAGGGGGTGGGGGGGAGGGTGAAGGGAGGTCGTCGGTCGGCTGCGCCCATCCCGATGTCACCGACGATGACGAGGATAGAGCTCGCCGACCCTCCGTTCAAAGGCGCCGACCATCAAGCCGCTGACCCGACCGAGGAAGAGCCGCGAGGCGGTCGCGTGCGAGCGGTGGTTGAAGGCGTAGCGGATCGAGAGGGTGACGACGGTCGAGGTCGAGGTCGAGGTCGAGGTCGGGGTCGGGGCCAGGGCCGGGGGGTCCGAGGGCGGCGAGGAGGACAGGGGCGACGATGGGGTGGACGAGGTTGATGACGGTGTCGACGATATCGACGATGAGGAGGAGGAGGAGGATGGGGGCGTTGAAATCGGAAGGGTCGTTCGGACGGCCGACGACGCCGCCGCTGACGTCGAGGCCTCTTCGACCGAGGAGGGCTCCCTCTCCGGGCCCGCTTCTTGTTCTGCTTCCGCTTCCGCTGCCGAGGGGCGTGCTGCTGACGTAGGGTGAGGTGGTGTTAAGGAGGAGGAGGAGGAGAGGGAGGGTGCTGCTGCCGCTGCTGACAACGCCGCCGCCGCCGACGACGACGGGGATCGATGGGAGGAGGCGAGGAGGGGGGAAGCTGGCGACGACGACGACGACGACGACGACGGGGACGAGGTCGAGGAGGAAGAAGGTCGGAGAGAAGGAGGAGGACCCCGGGGGGAGGAGGTGGAAGGAGCGGAGGTAGGTGCAGGGGCAGGCCGGAAGGTCCAGGTCGTGACGAGCGTCTTGAAGAGAGGCGTCGAGGAGGCGATGGCCTAGCGTGAGGCGGATGGGATGGGGATGTGGAGATGGGGGATGTGGATCGAACGACGAGTGAAAGAGGGAATTGAGAAAAGGGAATGAAGGAGAGGGTGAGAAGGGGGGTCCATTGGGCATTGAGCGCCGCACAGGAGGACAGAGAGACCGCAGGTGGCGGCGGGCGAAGGAGTGCGGAGCGGAGGAGGGGGGGGGGGGTTCGTCGAGGGTCAGGCGAAGATGAGAAGGGGGTGTCAGTTGATGAGCGGGGTGGGAGGGGAGGAAGGAGTGGGTGTGAAGGAGGGCTCTCCGGGCGAGACAGGACCCCCTCCCCCTCCCCCCGACCAGGGAGGTTTTGGTCGTGTAAACCTAATCCCCCGGATAGACGACAAGCTAGGGAGGGCGGAGGGGGGGAGGAACGTGGGAGGGATATGGGATGAAACGGAAGAGGGAAGGAGAGGGCGGAGGGGAACGGAACGCACCTCGACGCTCTCGTTGGGTCTCCCTCGGACCCGACTCGTGTACCGCTCCCTGAAGCCCAAGAAGCCAACCTCGAGCTCGGCGTCGACCTCGAAGGGTCGATCGGGGTGGATCTCGTCGGCCGGCGTCGGAGAGGTCGAGGGGAGGACGGTCGAGGACAGGGTGAAGGGCAGGAAGGAGGCGTAGGACGGGACGGCGGCGACGACGGCGTAGAGCTGTTGCGGCGAGTAGCTATTTTCGCGTGCGTGCGTGCGTGCGTGCGAGAGCGAGAGCGAGAGCGAGAGCGAGGGAAAACGCAAAGGTGGGTTTGGGAGCAAGATGGACGGACGGACGGACGGACGGGATGGAACCGGGACGCGGTTTTTGGTTTTGGGTGTGGGTTGGTCGTCCGAGGTGAGGAGGAGAGAGGAGCCCGAAGGGGTGAGGAGGGGTTCGGACGGACGGGGAACCGGTGGGAGGGAAGGCAAGGGTAAGACGTCAGTTCCCTCGTCGTGGATCTCTTCGCGCTCGAGAGAGAGAGAGAGAGCAGGAAGGAAGGAAGGAGAGAGGGGGAGGGGGACGCAACGGCAAGACCTTCTCCTCAAAGTATTCGACCTCATCCTCGTCCTCGGGTCCTCCCCTGCCCCCCTTAAAGCCAGTCCTGCTGCTGGTGCTGGGGCTGGCCTCATCAGCCGCCGTCGAGCGACCCCCACCGGTGAGGAAGGTCAAGAAGGACCGCCGATGGGTGGGACCGACACCGACGCCGCCGCCGACGATGACGAAGGGTGCAGCAGTCGTCGACCTAAACGACGACGTCGACGACGGCGGGATGGAGGAGCAGCAGTAGCGGCGGTGGTGGTGGTGGTGATGGGGGAGGATCGACCGTCCGACGAGGAGCTGGCGGCCGTCGCAGCGGGTCGAGGGGGTTGAGCAGGAGGGCTGGGAGAGGAGGAGGAGGAGCCGGCGCGGGACACCACGGCTGCTGCTGCTGCTGCTGCTGCCGAGGAGGGTGAGCGACGACGACGACGACGACATGAGAGTTGTCGTCCGATCCGTCGGTCGGTCGTGATGATGGTGGTGGTGGTTGGTGGTTGGACGTCGATCGGAGAGCGGTTGGCAGCCCGCAGCGCAGGCGGAGGAGACGCGGCGCGGGCCGGGGGCATGGCAGGCGCTGACGTTTGAGCCTGCGTAGCTAGATCGGACGTCGACGGTTAGGACTCCAGGGGATTAGGAAACAAGAAGCAGATATCAGGTGTCGACGCAGCTCGCTACGAACGATGGAGGATCGACAGCGGGATGTATGGACGCACCGACTCGACCCGTCGTCGTCGTCGTCGTCGTCGGTTGTCGCCGACGGGTCGACCGAGCCGAGAGTAGGCCGCCTCAAAGGCTGCTGTGCAGCACAGCACCCAAGCCTCTACGCGTGAGAGCAGAAGAAGGGCGCTAGAGCTCGACAGCGGAGAGTGGATGAGCGGGAGGTAGCAAGAGAGGACAGGACACACGAGAGGAGGCGTTCATGGCGAGGGAGCCAGCTCAGGCCGGCGGCGAAGGAACGAGCGCAGCACGCGTCGATCAGGAGCAGCACATCTAACCCGACATGCAGCCTCTTCCTCGTCCGAGCAACACGAGTCGGACTTTCCTAGATAGCCACGATCTGTACGAAACCATCAGCCCCGGTCTTGGAGCTCTAGGTTGAGGTGAAGAGGGGGGGGGGGGCTGCCTTTGGCGTGTGGGCGTTGGCTTCAGTGTGACTGCGTGTTGGGTTCGCCCAGGTTCGATGTTGGGTTAACCTTCCACGCACCTGCCATGCATGCGCACCCAAACTCCCCCGACCGACCGGCCTTAGATCCGCATGCATGCGCCATCTGCAGTGAGAGAAACGACCAAGACGCTCTTACGGGACGGGCGGGCGGGGGACGGCTACCCTTTTTCCTCCTTAGAGTGAGCAGTTGACTCCTTCGACGCGCGTGTCATGTCATTTCATGGCCCGCATGCCGCCGGGTGCATGCATGGGCCGTCATTAATTGGAGGGGAGGGATGGCCAGAGGGAAACCGATCTGGAGCTGCAAGCGAGCTAGCAGCTAGCTAGCCAGGGTATAGTAGCTAGCTAGCAGCTCCCGGCCGGCGGACCGCTGGAGACAGACACGCGCGCCGCTCAACTACTTTCCGCGAAACGAAAAAAAAAGCTCGAACCCTTCCGTCCACTCACACTCGAGAGAAGGGGAGGGAGAGCTTTCATGGCTGAAACCTTGTCTCGTCTCGTCTTCCGTCGTCGTCGTCGTCGTCGTTCGTCGTCAAAGACGAGCGCTGCCGCCCGAGAGCGAGAGCGAGAGCGAGAGCGAGGCAGGGCAAAGGGGTCAACCACGGCACGAGGGGGTGAAGGAGAACATCAAGAGAGCCACAGAGAGAGAGCGAGAGAGAGAGAGAGAGAGGGGCTTTGCCGGAGCCGCCTTGAGCCCAGAGTCCCGCCACCGCCACCGCAACCGCCCGATCGGATCGGCAGCCAGCGATCTCTCGAGGGAGGGAGGGAGGGAGGGAGGGAGGGAGGGAGGAGGGGGCCGACCAGGCCAGGCTAGGCCAGACCAAGGTCGGCCCATGCCAGCTGGGCCAGCCAGCTAGATAGCTAGATAGCCCCGAGTGAGTCTGACCCGCCGCACCTCTAGAGCGAGCGCACGCAAGATCGAGGCCGAGCATCGAGCCCGGCCAGGGAGGAAAGGGAAGGGCCGCCCCGGCCCGTCCGTCCGTCCGTGAGAGGCCACCGTCCGTCTGTCTGTCTGTCCGTCCGTCCATCCGTCGAGGCGTCCGTCCGTCCGTCCGTCCGTCGAGGCGTCCGTCCAGCGAGCGAGCCGAGCCGAGCCGAGCCGAGCGAAAGGGTCGGTTCATGACGCCCCCCGTCCGTTCCGTCCGTTCCGTTCCGTCCCGTCCGTCAGCAGACGTTTCGGTCGGCTCGGCGGGACTCAGGGGACCTAGGCAAGGGTGAGGTGAGGTCAGCTGAAAGGGGGGGAGGGGGTGTCTGAAAGGGCCGGGGACAGGGATCAAGGTGGTCGGTCGAGGAGATGGAGGCCGAGCGAGCGAGGTCGGGTCAGGTCGGGGTTGGGGTCGGGGTCGGACCTCGTCGGTGTCAGTGTCCGGTCAGGGGTGCGTGGGCGTCGACGATGGGAGCGAGTCGACATCATCAGCCAACACGGACGGACAGCATCCATTCCGCTTTCCTGTCTTGTCCAGGGCAACGAAGAGGTTGAGCAAGGTCGAAGCGAGTGCTGCTGGGATGGAAGGAGGAGGAGCTTGTGAGAGGAAGGAGGAGATGAAGAAGCACAGCACGGGAGCCGGGAGAGCCTCTTGTTCGCTAGCTAGGGCGCGCGCGCGCAGCAGCAGCAGCAGCCCCCTCGACCCTCACCTCACCCCCGGGACCCTGCTGCGCGGCAGCACTCTTTGCTCGCTTACCGGCGGACGTCACCGCAACGAGAAAAGATGAAAAGAGCGGTTTCCTAGCTCGCATGAGACCGAGCTGGATCGATCGGTGTGTTAAACCACGTCTCCAAGCGGTTGCAGTTCGGATGCAAACCCCCTCCGGACGGCACCTAGGGTTGACTTGCACCTTCCGACGTCGCTAGCGAGCCCGTATATATCGCACTTGAAAAAACCCAATGGGAGATGCAGGATTCGTGATCAGGGGAAAAAAACCAGAAGCATGAGCCTACCAACCAAGTTTCAGACCGATCCGTTGCGGTTTGAAGGCCACGTACCCCCATGGACCGCTTCTCCAGCGGGTAGGAGGAGGGAGGGCACACAGCGCGCGCGCGTCGTCGTCGTCGTCGTCGTCAGCGAGGCGTTGGTTGGAGGGATGGATGGACGGGCGCGCGCCGTCGTCGTCCCGGGACGCGTGCGTGCGCGCGTGCGTCGAAGGAAGGCTAGGTAGATCAGGGGCCGGGGGAGAGGGAGGAAGGGCACGGACGGACGGGGGCTGAGACGGAACGACAGAGGAGGGGGAGCAGCGAGGTCCCTTCCAGACCTATAACCCCGAGGCCGTCATGATGAGATTTCAGGGTCCTCGACCCCATGCCTTTCTTGAGAAGTGGATCCATTCCACACTTGTCGTTTTGAGACTGGGGCGGTTTCGTCTTCGCGCTCTTGAGATGACGATCGGCCCGCGCCGCTAGCTAGCTAGTGCTGCCGCCCGCCCGCGCGTCCAGGCTGTTGTTGTGGTCTCCGCACACGCGCGCGCGCGGCTCCCTCGCTCCGATCGGTCGACCACCCCCCCAAACAGAAACGCAACGGCGACGACCCCTCGAACCCTTTCTTATAACCTCCCTGATAGCCCGTCTCATCCCGCGCCCCGTCGTCGACGAGGAGCCCCATTCTAGCACACCCGCCGATGAATTGCTTCGCTTCGACGTCTTCGACCTCGGGCGAGCCCAGCCGCCGCCGACGCCAAGGAGGAGGAGGCCGTCGGCGTCGACCCGCAGCGTCGACAGCAGCGGTGCGTCGCACGCGTTCCCCCTTTCGACGACGCCCCTGCACCTTCCCTCTCTCTTTGGTTTTCCTTTCGAAGCGAAGCGAAACCCTCGCAGCGCGCGAATGAAGGGGGAACAGCGTCGAGGGTGCGTGGCCTCGCGTCGACCGGGCGGGTGCCGTGCAGCGTCGAACTTATACTCGGACCGCGCGCTCCCCGCCGTCGGCGTCGGCGTCGGCGTCGTCCGTCGGTCAACAACCCACGCCCCGCCGTTCGCCCGCAGCAGCAGCATGCAGCAGCAACCGCCCTGCCCTGCCTCGCCTGCCTCGCCTCGCCTTCTCCCTCCCTCCCTCCCTGGCTCGGCCGAGCGAAGAACCGAACGAATCAAAACGCTCATCAAAGCAAGACTGACTGAGACTGACAACCCAACTTCCCCTTCTCGTTTCCCCCGTCCGCGTTTCCCGTCCCTCCGCTTTCCCGTTCCCATGCCCGCCCGCCCGCCCATGCCCGCCTGCGCTCAGGAAGTCATCCAGCGGAAACTCGTCATCTTAGGCGACGGTCCGTTCCCCCGTCCCCCGTCCCCCCGTCCTCCGTCTCCCTCTTCCTCTCTCCTTTTTCTTTCTCGCAGACGCATGTGTTTTCCTTGGACGGACGGGTTTGGCGCAGGGGTCTGACACCATGTGACTCTCCTCCTCTCTCTCTCTCTCTCTCTCTTTACCTCCTTCCCCTCCCTCTCTTCTTCCTCCTCCTTGACGACGTCCTTGTCCGCGTCTCGTCCCGTCGATCCACCCACCCACCCACCCACCCACACCCTCCACTCGCTCGCTCGCTCGCTCGCTCGCTCGTCCGTCCGTCCGGTTGCTCGCCGCTCAACCGTCCACCCGTCTGCCCGCCCGCCCGCTCGTTCCCACCCACCCGCTCGCTCGCCCGCTCGCCCGGCGCCTGTTCTACCGACTCGCGCGCTTCGCCCGACTTGACATCGCCCCCTCGACTTGCTCGCTCGCCCGCCTCGCCCGCCCGGCCGGCGCCTGTTCTACCAACAACGTCGCGCGCGCCCACTCGCTCGCTCGCTTGCTCGCTCGCCCGCCTGTTCTACCACCTCGCGCGCTTCGCCCGATATGACATCGCCCCCTCGCTTGCTCGCCCGCTCGCTCGCTCGCTCGCCCGCCCACCCGGCGCCTGTCTACCAACGACGTCGCGCGCGCCCACTCGCTCGCTTGCTCGCTCGCCTGTTCGACCACCTCGCGCGCTTCGCCCGACCACATCGCCGCCTCGCTTCGCTTTCGCTTTCGCTCGCCGACCCCCAGGCGCCTGCGGCAAGACCTCGATGCTGACCGTCTTTACCCGCGGCTTCTTCCCGGCCGGCTACGAGCCGACCGTCTTTGAAAACTAGTTGCGTTCCTGCGTTGTCTCTCTCTCTGACCCGTCCGTCTGTCTGCCGTCTCTGCGTGTTTTTTTTTTCGTTCTTCCGGTCCTTCTTCTGCGTTGAAGGTTTGCGTTGGGCGTTGGGCGTGGGCGTGGGCGTGGACCTGGGCGTGGACGTGGGCGTGGGCGTAGGCGTGGGCGTTTGGCGTACGACGTTTGGCGGTTTGGCGTTCCGCGTTCTGCGTTCTACGACTGGCGCTTTTCCCGTTCTGCGTTTTGTCGTCCTGCGTCCTGCGTTCTGCCGTTCTTGCGTCCTGCGTTGGCGTTTGGCGTCCTGCGCCTTGCGTTGACGGTTTGGGCGTTTTGACGTCTTTGTCTTGGCCGGCTTTCCTCCGCCCGCCCCCCCCCCCCCTCTCTCTCTCTCTCTCTTCCTCTCTCTCTTCGACGTTGAGGCAGGGCTTCGCCCGTTGCGTCTCAAAGGAGGGCGTGCGGGAGGAAGGCTCCCTAGGAGGGTCATGAAGCATGCAGTCCGCCTTCTTGTCACCCCTTTCCCCCCCCCCGCGCTTCGCCCCCTTTTTTCATCGTCCCTGTCACGTCCCAACCTACCGCCCTCCGGTCTACCTGCTCGGCCAGGTGACCCATCGCAACAACCCCACGAGCACGACTCCCTCCCTGTCTCCCTCCCCTCCCTCCCTCCCTCCCTCCGACCAGTACACGTCCCTCCTCTGCGGGGCGCAAAGAAAGCAAACTGACTCCCTCACCCGTCTCCCCTCCCTGTTCCCCTCCACCCTCTTTGCGCCCCTCCTCTCAAACGGCGTCCTCCCGTTTTTAATATCGCAACTCCCACTCGACACTTGGCTTGGCTCCCCCCTCCCCTCGCCGACCGTACTGATCTGGACAACTTTCATCCCCATCCGCCCGCCCTCCGACATCATCGTCGTCGTCGTCGTTGGTCCGCCTACCTGCCTGTCTGTCCGTCTGCTCGCTCGCCTGCTCGCCTGTCCGCCCGCCCGCCTATCTACCGGCTCGCTCGCTCGCCCTCCCTCCCAATCGCCTGTCGGCTCGCTCCCAGCGTCTCGGCCGTCCGCCTCCCCGACTCCGGCCAGCTCGTCGAGCTCTCGCTCTGGGACACGGCCGGCCAGGAGGAGTTTGACCGGCTGCGGTCCTTGTCATATGCTGATACCCACGTCAGTTTGGCTCCCCTCGTCTCCTCACCTTTCCTCATCTCTTTCCTCTCCTTCGATCTCTCGTCGACCCCCGCCTTCCACTTCCTCTCGCCTCTCGCCCCTTCTCACTTTCGTTGGGTCGAGGCGAGTCGAGGCGAATCAAGACGAGTTGCTTCGAGGCGAGACGAGTCGAGACTCGCCTTCTCGCCTCTCCTCTCTCCCTTCCCCCTTACCCCTCCCTACTCTTCCCTGGTTTCTCGCCTCTTCCCCTCGCCGTTGTTGTCCTCCTCCTCCTCTCCCTCTCTCCTTCTTCGCCGACCCCCTGCCCGCTCCTCCTCTCTTTTCCTCTTCTCTCCACTTCCCTTCTCTGCCGATCCCCCGCCGACCCCCCGCCCGCTCCAACCCCCGCTTGACGCCCTGTCTCAACACCCACCCCTCTCCTTCCCTCCCCTCCCCACTTCTTTCTTTGGAATAGACGCCATCAGGCGGACGGGGAACGCTAGCTGACATTCTGTCCCGGCCCAAACGATCTTCTTTTGGCTCATCCCCCCCCCCCCCCGCCCCTTCCCCCGGCGCGCGCGCACGCACGCACCCAAATCAGGTCGTCATGGTTTGCTTCTCGGTCGCCTCGCGCGACTCGCTCGACAACGGTACGGTTCCTTGCTTGCTTCCTTTCGCCCCCCCCCCCTCTGTCTCTCCTCTCCTGCCCTTCGCTCCCTCCCCCTCCCGCTTCCGGCTTCAGCCCCTCCGCTTTTGGAAGCCCCTGCTTGCACGCTCGCTCAGGGCGTCGCCCGAGCCGGGGGTCGTCGCCTGAGTCCCTTCCCCCCCCCCCCCCCCCTTAACTTCCCGCAATCTTCAACCGCCCGGGCACTTGGATTCTGGACGCTGACGTTCCGCTCCGTCCCCTCTCCCTTCCGACCCCGCGCCTTGATCATTTGGACTCCCCCTTCCCCCCCTCCTTGGCCCTGTCCTTCGCCCTTCCGCTCCTCCTTCCTCTTCCCCTCCCCCCGGGCACTGCCTCCCGCCTCACTCTTTCCCTTCCTTCCACGTTCACTTGCATTCGCACCCGCGCCCTCACTCACCTCACCCGATCCGATCCCCATTCCGACAAGACCAGTCCGCGAAAAGTGGCTGCCCGAGATCGAGCAGCACTGTCCGGGGGTCAAGATGGTCCTCTGCGCGCTCAAGTGCGACCTCCGAGCGACCGCCACCGGGGGTGGGGAGGACGAGGAGAAGGAAGGGGGGCCGAGGGGGAGGCGGACGGGCCCGATCGAATACGAGGAGGGGCTCGAGGTGGCCAAGCAGATCCGGGCAAGGTCAGATATCGCCCTCTTTTCTCTCTTCCCTTCTTCTACCACCTCGGTCTTCCCCCCCCCCCCCCCCCTTTTTTCATCACCCTCTCATCCATGCAGTCCGTCTCAAGGGCTGACCCTTCTCCCTTCCTCCTTCTGAAACTTTACGATTGGGGTTTCTCGTTTTCTTTCCTTGAACCGACCCCGACCCCGACGCTGAACCCCTGGATGAACCCAGCCGCTACCTCGAATGCTCGGCCAAGGAGAACCGAGGCGTCGTCGAGTGTTTCGACGTGACCGCCCACGTCGCCCTCGGCGCGCGAGCTCGAGGCCTCGGCGGCGGCGGCAGCGGCGGCAGGAGAGGAGAAGGTCAGCAGGAAGACGGAAGGAGGAGGCGAGCCGGTCCGCTCGGCTGTGTCTTGATGTGAGACGGCAGGATTTCTTTCTCCAATTACCCAATTACGGAAGGGCGCGAGTGGAGGACAGACGATGGGTCATAGGAATGCGGTCCGATAGGGAGAAGAGGAAAAGTATGCGGGGGATAGAAGCGAAGCCGCGACACGGCCGAGGTAGGAGGGTTGCAGGACGTTGAAGGAGGGCGCGAAGGGGGGGGGGGGGGACTGGGATGGGAGAGGGCGCGTTGATGACTCAGGCCGAAGTGACGGGCTGCGTCGGCGGCACCGCCGCGCTAAATGCTGGCGGCGGCGGCGGAGGCACCGGCACCGGCGGTAGCGGTGGCGGTGGCGATGATGGAAGGAGGGCGAGGCCGGCTAACGGCCGTCCCGAGCCCGGCAGAGACGGTGCTGCCCCACTCCCATACGGAGGGGGGACAATGGCTGGCCTAGAAGGTCGCTGGCTGCTAGCGGTGGCTCTTGCCGGGCCGATGGCGGTCGGATGCGGCTGCTGCTGCTGCTGCTGCTGTTGCTGCGGATGGTGCTGCGGCTGCGGCGGTGGGAGGGGAGGCGCCAGGTGATGGTGGTGGTGGTGGGGCGGCATCGGATGGTGATGGTGGTGATGGGGCGGGTGGTGGTGATGATGGTGGTGCGGTCGTGGGGTCTTGCCGTCCAGCGGAGGCGGCGTCGGCTGGAAAGGTGGTGAGCGCTGCGAGCCGTTGGGCGGCGCCCTCCCGCCGCCCCCCGAGGCCATGGGCGGAGGCGGCGGCGGTGGCAAGCCACCGAACGGCGAGCGTGAAGGTCCGCCCCCGTGCTGCTCCCAATGCTGCGGGTCGACCGGGTGGGGGAGCAGCATGTGGCCGTTCGGACCCATCATTGGTGGCGGGTAGCCGTAGAAAGAACCTGGCGGCGGCGGCGGCGGAGGTAGAGGTCCCCCGCCGCCTCCGATCGGTCGCTGTTGACCGTCGAGCGGCGGCGGCGGCGGCGGCTGCTGGCCGGGCGGCGGGTACGACATTGGCTGCATCCCCGGCGGAGGTGGACCGTAGAAGCCACCTGGCGGGAAGAGGCTCTCGCCCCAGGCAAACTCGCGCTTTGGTTCAAAGTCAGGCGGCAGGGGTCCGCTGTTGGGGGGCGGAGGGCCGAGCAGCATGCCCGGCGGCGGCATTGGCTGGCCGGGCGGCGGGTGCAGGCGTTGCTGACTCTCCCTCTCGCGCCGGTCGCGCTCCTCCCGGCGAGCTCGATCAGCTTCGCGCCGGGCCCGATCGGCCTCCTTGCGCGCCCGCTTCTCCTTGGCAGCCCGACCGAGACCGAGCTTCGCGAGGTCGTCCTCGATGTCCTCCTCGCTCGCCCACCGGACGCTCGCATCCGTCCCGGGGACCGTCAACCGGAGCCGCTTGGCAAGCGCCGGGTGGTTCGGGTACAGCGGCGTCGTCGTCGGGTACCGTGGGTTTGGAGCGTGTCGGTCGCCGCCGCCAAGGTGGATTGGGATGTGGCCGGTCCGCTCGGCCGGCGGCAATTGGGCGATTAACAGCTTCTGATAGTCGCGCGAGAGCTCAGACATCTTGCTGCACGTCTGGTAGCACTGCTCGCGCGCGAGCTTGTCGCGGGCATCCTGCAGGGCAAATAGGAGACCGAGCGTCAGAACCTCGTTTGAGCCGGACGCTTCGCCAGGGCGGGAACACGCACCTGCCACCACGTCCAGATGCTCTCCTCGTCGGCGGCATGAACGCGCTTGTTGGACTCTTGAGCGGCACTGTAGGGTTAGGCGGTTGCGGCCAGAGTGTTGAGTGCAAATGCCCGTCAGCCTTCGAGCCATGAGCGCTAATCACGACGAGATGATAGCGGAGGGACCGACGCATATCGCTCGTCAAACAGGTCGTACGCCCGCTCGCGCCGGTCGGCGAGCTCGTCGGCAATCTCGAGAAAGTAGGGCGCCTTGCCGCTCTCGACCGACTTGCGCAGCCGCTCAAGCTCGGCCAGCTCACTAGTCGCGCAAGGCAACCGATGGGGCGCGGAAGGTCAGTGAAGGGATCAGGATGAAGCTCGTCGATGACGGAGAACGCACGCATCGAGTTCGACCGCGCGCTCATAATCGCGCTGTCGCTTCAGCGCCTTGAGCTCCTGGGCTTTGCGACTCCTCGGCTGTTTAACCGGCACAGCCTCCTTCGCAAGTGAAGATGAGCCAGCAGCGGCCGGATCCGACGCGGGTGGCTGGTCGACCTCGTCTTCCTTGTCAGGTGACGTCCGCGCGCTCGTCGCCGCCGTCGTCGGAGCCGAGAGGAAGCTCCCGCCTCGGCCTCGACCTCGCCCACGTCCGCCCCGCCCACGCTTGAAGAGCGAGCCGCGCGCGGGTGAAATAGATGGCAGGACAACAGCGACAGGCGACGAGGGAGTCGGTGTTGGACCTGCCGGCCCTAGCAAGTTGTCCTCCTCGTCGTCACCGGGCTCATCGCCGAGCGGTGCGTCGCTCGGTCGCGCGACAGACGTAGACAGCTCGTTGTCAGCGTCCGAGTCGACGTCCATCGCGTTCTCGTCCACATGATTCGTCGCAGGTCGCGTATCGACTTCATCGTCCTCATCCTCCTCCTCTTCGTCAACGCCATCCTCGGCATAGTCGATCAAGCGCCCTGCCCGGCGGCCTGCAGAAGTCGGAACGATTGGCGCTGCCGGGCTATCAATACCTGAGGGCAGTTTGGCTTGTCCGCTGTTCGTCGGTTGAGCGAGAAGGGCCGATACTACGGGCAATGGACTCTCGGCGGGATTGAGCGAGCCATCACTCTCGGCCAGAACGAGCGCACTCGGCCGCCCGACCGCGCCGGGAGGAACTCTCTCCACCAGCTCCGTAACCTCGATTGCGCCTTCTTGCTTAGATGCATTGGCCGTCAAGGCTGCGGCCGCCGCTGCCGCTTCTGCCTGAGCCGCCTCGCGAGCGATCCGAGCTGCAGCCAGCGTTGCGGCCCTGCCCTTGAGGGGTCGTTTCGTCTTTGAGGTGGCGGCCGCCGTCGGCTGAATGTTAGGAGCGGATGACGCAGCCGCGTCCAATGAGGAGGCTGGGTTCGTGCTGGCAGGACTCATTTCTACAGTGGTTGGGAGCGCTGACGTTTCGACAACTGGCGTTGACATTGAGCTGGAACTCGATCCGGCCGATGACCTGACCGCCTTGGCGGCAATCGGGGCTGTCGTTGTTGTGACTGTGGACCGGCTCGACCGCCGCGCGCTCACTCCCCCATTTGCGACCGCACCTGTCCGGGTTGAGCGAGTCGACCGGACCGACTCTGTCACCGAGACGGCGGTATCGCTAGCGCTTCCTGCCTCGTCGTCCATATCGGCGTCCTCGACCGGCCGAGATGACTTGACTGAGGCGGTCGTCGACCTCGACTCGCGTCGTGCCCTGCCCGAAGTTGTCGGCACTGAGCTCGCAGCCGTTGACGCTGAAGCTTCGGCCGGTTCGATCGCCGCTTGCATTGCCGCCGGCGGCCAGTCGCCTAACATCTCGCCGATCTTGAGCGGAGCTGGAGGGAAACCAGCCGCGGTGGACGACGCAACAAATGGCGACGTTGACCGCTTGCGCTTGCCGGTTATTGGCTCTGGCGGTCGGTCGGGCGACAAGGCTTTTGATGTCGGCGACTGAGGCGAATGCGGCGTCAGGCGCTGTTCCTCGATAGCGGCCTCGACCTCGGACGCGTGTGAGGACTGCGTCGACAGCTTGGACGTGGCGGGGGATGGGTGTCCTTTGGAGTCATCTCTCCGGCCTCCCTTAGGCGCAGCAGTAGCCGGCGACATGGCGCGCGGCAACAGGCGGGAGGACAGAGGGCGCAGGACGCTCTCAGTCGCGTCCTAGACGTCGGCCGGCCGAAGGGGAGCCAGTTGTGAGCAGGGCGAGGAGGAGTTGGACGCGCGCAGGCGTTGCCAGCTTGACCTTCGGCGAAAACGAGCGCAGCACGTTGGGTTGCTCTGGCGGGCTGAACGGGGTCGCCTTAAGAGCCAATGGTGGCGGAAGGCCGCGAAAGGTTGGCAAAGGTGGCAGTGAGAAGTTCGCGGGCTGCGTCGAACGAAGCTGACTGCGGAGAGCGAAGGATGGTCGACCGATCGAGCGAGCAGGTGAAGACGAGCAGGGGAGGCAGACGTCAGAGCCATGTTGCCCCAGGAGACACGTCTGGTGAAGCTGCCGACTAAGAAAAAGGGGAAACAGTGTTTGTGTTCAAGCGAGTGAACGATCCAGACAATCGAGGTGCTGCACTCGCATCACCGCTGCCGACGCTGACGACGACGACGACGACGACGAGAGTAAAGAGATCTCTCCTCGTCTTCGGTCGGTCGCGCGCGCGGGCGCTCGGCCCCCTCCTCCCGGCCGGTGGAACCCGCAGCCTACGTCAAACAACCCTGGCCCTTCTGACCGCCATCGGCATCCCAGCGCAATCAGACCGGGCGCTCTCGAAAGCTGAGGATGAGGAGAGCTTCCTCCTCGCCTGCGAGCCGAGTCCAGCAGGGGGAGCGATATTGAGGAAAGATCGAAAGGACGGGGTGCTGCTGGCGCGGGAAGGGGGCAGGGCACGAGGCGTCGAACCGGCCGACCCGGGCCCGTCGCCTCTGGATGGGTTGTCTCTCGGCATGCGAACGAGTCCTCTGCAGGAAGGGAAGAGATGAGTGAGAGGATGACGTAGACGAACTTGGTTTAGCTTGACAGTCTGCAGGATCGAGCGTCCAGTCGGGATGAAGGGGGGGCAGGGGAGGGGTTCCTGTCGGCAGTCTCCTTTCCTCGGCGGCGGACGCTTCTGCGCGCGCGTGCCCGCCCCCGACGACGAAACCGCGGGCGATCGAGCGGAACTCGCAGATGCAATGACGCGGAGAGAAAGCGGCGGAGTGGGCTGCTGCGCGCCCGGCCAGCCGGCAAGCTCGGCTCAGCTCGACCTCGAACATCAACAGCTCTATGATCTCTGTCCCATCGCTTGCCTCGAGCTAAGACTCGGCTCAGCATGGCGTCTCCGGGATCGTCCTCGTCCCTTTTCTCGGCGTTGTCTTCTGACGACGACAGCTCCTGCAATAGTCGTAGTCAGGGCAACCCCAAATCGCCGCCTGCCTCGCTCCTACCTCCCTCCATTCCGGGCCTCACCCTCCTCCCTTCGCTCCTTCCGGCTGAGCTTGCCTCGACCCTCATCTCCTCCATTGGCCGTTCCAACCTCTTCTCCGGCGGACGACGCGATCAGGTCATGCTCTTCGGCGAGGACGCGCTCGAATGGGCGAGGAATGACCTCACAGCCGTCAGGCGTTGGGGCGACGAGCTGCTGCGACCCCGTCCGGCTGATGTGAGCCGGCATACTATCGGGGCTTCGGAGTCAAATGAGGGACGACAGCTCTGCGACCTGTGGAACCGCTGCTGGCAAGCGGGAGGCCGAAGCCGACAAGGTGAGTCTCAGTCAGTATCTCCTGTCCGCTGACGTGGCTGACCCTGTCATCTGCCTGCGTTCGTGCAACGATCTGCCTCCAGCCATTCTGAACCTATACATGCCCGGCGTACGCCCTTCTGCTTATCTGTACCCTGTGATCGATCTAGAGCAGTCTGTTCAAGTCTGATGCTTGATCAACCCTTGCCCTTTATGTCTGCGCCTCTCGTCGGGTCATCGCAGAAGGGCATCGCCCCGCACATCGACCTGCCTCATCGGTATGGCTCGCCCATCCTCTCAATCTCGCTCCTGTCAGGGACGGTCTTTCTCCTTCGTCGACGACGAGATAGCCGCCAAGCTTTGTTGACTGGTGCTGAACCTCAGTCGACAGCGACAAAGCACGGCTTGCATTTGGAAAACACCCCGTCACCCTTGTCACGCTCAGCTGCCTCATCTGGCGGTACAGCGAGGCCGGTGGATACCTACACTGGCGTCCTCGACGCTAGTGACCCCGGCGATTGGGAGACACACCGCTTCGTCCTTCCCGCCAGGTCGGTTCTCATCCTCGACGGCGAGGCGCGGTACGATTGGCAGCATGGCATCGAGCCTCTCTCGGCCGACCGGGTCCTCGTTGATCAGACAACCGAGTCCGCTGTCGCCGAAGGTGCGGACCAGGAGCCCGAGACCGAATGGCGTCTGCGAGGAACGCGCGTGAGCTTGACGCTCCGGTGGATGCTCGAGGGTGGGGACATTGTAGGTGGATGAGATGCTTCCGGCCGTATCTGTTTGCCCATGAGCCTCTCTCTCTCGAAGGTACTGCAGGTCGCGGGCGGAGAGGTAAGCGGCGAGGGCCGGTTTTGAGGCCGTATGCAGGCTGTAAGCGGCATGACCACGGTGGCTGGCTGACCCTACCAAGTGACTTACAGAGTAATCCCCAGCCTCTAATCTGCATACTGGTGCCCGAACCTAGCTCTCAGCTTGGGCAGCTTAGCTATGACGACCGCTGTAAGCCTCTGACCGACCCTTTCATAGCGCAGGTCCCGCCGGAACGCGCGTCGCCTCGTTCCGGCTGACCGTTTCAGCCCCTTTCCTTTTGCTCTTCGGCCCGCTGCCGACGCCGGCTCGGCCATCAAGCCCGAACCCGACCGCGCCTGCGCGCGGGGCCAGCGTCATCGCCTTCCTTCCAGCCGCCTCGCTGTCGCGTCGCCGGCAGACGACTCTTGGCCTTCCAGACGCCGACGGTCGTCCGTCGACCATGGAAAGAGCGGGTCGGCCGATTTCGACGCTGACGAGTCGCTGACTCCACTGCCGCTCATCCGTCGCCGCTGACTGCCTACGGCTCATAAGAGGAGGTTCGTTTTCGTTTGTCGCTGCGTCCCTCATCTCACCTCACCTTTACCTATTATCCCACCCTCTGCCTGTCAACAAAGAACCTCGACTCACAACCGAACCAGCATGCTCCCTACCCTGCCTACTCAGCACTTCCGCCATCACTGGGAGCGCTTCGACTACTACCATCCCTCCTTCGGCCCTGCCTCTGCATCCTCTTCTCCGCCTCCGCCGCCGCCGCCTCCTGTCGGCCCAGCCGCTGCCGGCTCCGCTCCTGCCGCTGCTGCTACAGCCATCCACCCGCTTCACCCGCCGCTCGGATCTGCCGCCGGCGAGCCGCAAGCCCAGTACTGGCGGTCGTACCACCGCGGCTTCGGCCGGTGTGGTCGGCACTGGCGTGGGCCAAGCCGGCTTGTCTGGGTGCGTCACGTCTGAGCTCTCTGTGATCATGCCGCTAGAAAAGTCGCTGACAGTTCGCCTCCCCCTCCCCTGCCCGTCGGACAGTTTGGCTTCGGCTCGCTGGTTACGCTAGCCATCGTCCGACACAAGGCGGCCGGGTCGACCGGCACCGACGGCTCTTCGATCGCCGCCTGGCCCTTGCACGACAGCCGGCCGCCTTTCTTCCGGCAACACAGTGATCACTCGTGGCAGCAGACGCCGCCGTCAGCACATGCTGCTGCCGCTGCTGTCCCTGCCGTCACTACATTCCCCATGCCTGCTGCCGTCGCCGCCCCGTCGCCTTCACCACCAGCACCGCAAGCCGAGGTCGGCGACTCGGCTACCGCGCGGCGGTGCAACCGCTGGCCGGCAGACGAAGCGACCCCTGAGCGCCCCTGGTCGCGATGGCACTCCCGGCATCGGCCGCTGAAGGAGGAGCAGTCTCAGCCCACGGCTAGCAAGTCGGCTTCACCGACGCCTTCGACGACGTCGCCTGCAGACGTCGACGACAAGGTCCGTCTCCCCGCTTGTGTGCCCCCATGATGATCAGTCAGACGGCCGCTGACAGTCGTATCATCGACTCGCTTCTCCACGCCCTCACCCACCAGGCCCGCGAGCTCGCCGTCGAGCTGATGATCCGAAGCCTGCGCGACCTGCAGGCTAGCAATCATCAGCCGTCGCGTCGATCACCTGCCTTCCAGCCCGAGGTCTAGTCCACCCTCCTCCTCCCTCCTCCCCCTCCCCTGGGCTGCCTTGTGTCATGCCTCCTATCTACCATCTCGCCTCTCTGATCTCGCCAAAAGCCCGATGCAATCACCTCCCTTCCTTGTCCGCAAGGGATCTATCCCGTGCTGAGAGGAGCGGGCAGCGAAGGGTAGGAGGGTATACATGGAGTACAGAGCGGCGTGAAGTTGCGAGCCGAGCGGGCTAGCCTCGGATCGCATCGGGGGAACCGGTGCGCCTGGTAACCGTGAGCAGATGTGCGACTGTGTGCAAGGGAGCATGAGAAAGCGGGTGGGAAGATCTATCTTGACGGGGGCGAAACCTGCGATGGGGGGGGCAGGGAAAGAAGGAGCGAGCGGCCGAGGTCAGCTTAGAACGGCATGTGGGATGACGACGACGATCAGGTCTAGCCAGGACAGCCGACACGACTACACGAGATTGTCGAGCCGGCAGCAACAGAGAAGAGTGGGAGGGGAGCTGAGGATGAGAAAAGAAGAAGAGAGGACAGACGAGGATGACGCCGTCGCCGCGGACAAAGAGCATCTCAACCGAGCGCTGAGCCGTCTGCCAGAGTGCCGGAAGCCACCACGAAGCGGTAGTGTGGACGAAGGGAAATGGCGACGGAGCGAAATAGACAGACAAGGGAGAAAGAGCAGTTAGCGAATAACCTTCGTATCTCTTCAAGGCGGATGAAGCAAGAGTCTGGCCGGCAAAGTGAGGGGAAGTGAAGGGGGGAGGGGGGGTCCGTCTCCTCTGAGGTCGACTCGGCCCGGGCCGCCAACTAAGCAGGACCGAGAGACCGTCCGTTCAAGTGCGAGCAGACGCGCTCGCCGAGCGGAAGTTGCGTGACAGGATGAAAGGAGAGTGAGTACACGTACTCGCAGGCTCTCAGCGCCAGTTGCCTCGTCGACGTCGACGATCGTCACCGTCTCGACGACGTCCGACATGATGAGGTTCATATGGTTGTCGTAGGCCTAGTTCACGGCGACAAGGATTACGAGCGACAGAAAGAGATCAGCTTCAGTCTATGCTGTCCGCACCGCCATCCCCCCAAACCTTCAGGCGAAGGCGAGAAGGGAGAAAGGGGAGGGACCGACATGGAGGATGCCCGAGAGCGAGCGGTCGCCCCTGAGCTTGACCTGGACGCGCTCCGAGAGCGAAAGCTTAACGAGGTCGAGCGGCTCTGAGACGGTCGTCGGCGCGGTGTCCATTGTGTGCGCGAGAAAGGAACAAGGAGGAAGGAGGGCGAGGGCGGGTTGAAAGATGTCGTCGAAGGAGAGTCGTCGAGCTGCTGCTCGCCAGCCGGAGGTGCGGCGGCGGCGGCGGCGCCCGGACCCTTTTGGATTTCTCCTGTGCTGCGCGCCCCGGCGATTTTTGGGCGGGGGCGACGCGCGCAGGCACTGGCGCGAGCGAGACGAGAGCAGCAGCCGCCGTGAGCTCACCTCCTCCCAGCATATCAGCGCTACCTCTCCTCCCTTCTCACGACAGCCAGCTCGCTAGCCCTGCCACGCTCGTCCATCCGCACCCTCCTCGCACGCTGTCGCGTCGATCTCTCGCTTGAAGCTGCCGCTGCTGTCGCCGCGCGTGCTTCTCCCTCCTCGCTTCCTCCGTCGCGTTCCCCGTCAGCCGCAACCACCATGACGACGGCCGCTGTCGCCTTCAACCCCTTCACGCCCAACGCGATCCGTTCGGCTGACAGCTCGCTCCTCAAGGCGATGCTTGACGATCCGGTCCAGTTCCGCGAGGCGCCGGCACTCGTCGGGACCGTCGACCCGGCCGGCAAGGGCTGGCTTGAGGTTAACCCTCTGCCCGGCAGCAGCGGGGCCAAGGCCAAGGCTGCTGGCAAGCAGCAGCAGCAGCAGGGCGCGAAGGCCCACGTGAGTGCTTTCCCTGTGCGACCCTGCCGCGCCTGAGAGATTGGATGCAGAGGGCCGCCGCCGGTCTTCGCGTGTTTCGACTCTAGGTCGACTGACCGCCAGGCTGCGTCCCCTTCTCGTCCCAGTCTCACGCGCGCGAGCAGCCGGTCGCCTCGTCGTCAACAACGACGACGAGTGGCGCCGGTCCCACCGCCGGGGCCGCCAAGGGCAAAGGCAAGGTCATCTACCCGACCCGGATTGCGCTCGACTTCCCAGCTCAGAAGCAGCGGATCGGCTCGGGCTTGCACAACACCGGCAACTCGTGCTACGCCAACTCTGTCCTCCAGGCCGTCATCCACACGCCCGGCTTTGCCAACTACGTCTACGACGGCTCGCACCGGCCGAACGGCGTCTGCGCGGTTGCCAAGAGCAAGAAGCACGACGGCCACTGCCAGCACTGCGCGATGCGGATGGTGATCCACAATTCGTTCCAGCTTGGCAAGACGGCCTACACGCCCACCGTCATCACCAATAATCTTAAGAAGATCGGCAAGACGCTCCGCAAGGGCCGACAGGAAGACGCCCACGAGTTTTTGCGCTTCCTGATCGATGGCCTCCAGAATGCCGCGCTGTTCCCCTACGGCGACCCTAAGTGCGTCCGCCCGGCTAGCCCCGCTCACACGTCTGAACGCATACACGCCAGCTGACCCGTCCGCCCTCTGCCCCGGTCCCTTCTCGCTACCGACCTCCCTTTCTGCTCGCTCAGTAAGCTGCCGGCAGAGTTCAAGTACACGACCGGCATCCATCAGCTCTTCGGCGGCCAGCTCCGCTCGCGGGTCGCCTGCAGCCGGTGCAAGCACAATTCGGATACGTTTGACGCCTTCCTTGACCTCTCGATCGAGGTTCGCGGCTGCCGGTCAATTAAGGCAGGCTTCGATAAGTTTGTCAAGCCCGACGTGCTCGACGGCCAAAACAAGTACAAGTGTGAAAAGTGCGTCGAAGGCCGATCTGAAGGGGGGGGATATAAGGGGGCAGAGTGGTAGCATCCCAAACTGACGCTCCAACTGCTGCTGTCCGGTGCCTATCTCCATCTTTTCCGCGCTCCCCAGGTGCAATAAGCTTGTCGTCGCCTCCAAGGGCCTGTCGATAACCCAGGCGCCCCAGGCACTCATGGTCCAGCTTCGGCGCTTTACGCCGACTGGCGGCAAGCTGAACGACGCCGTCGCCTACGACCGGACGTTCGACATCTCGCCGTACATGGCCGAAGGCTCAGCCGGCGCTCGCTACTCGCTCTACGCCGTTGTCTGCCACTCCGGTTCGGGCCCGCACAGCGGTCACTATACGAGCCGTGTGCTGAGCACCGACGGCAAGAGCTGGCACATGATGGACGACTCGAGCGTCTACCCGCTCAACGGCGGCGGGAGCCAGCCGCCGCTCAACCTCCGCGAGGCTTACCTTCTGATGTACGTCCGCGAGAAGGGCGCCGCGCTCGAAGAGGCCATCCGGGCCGCCGGCCCGATGAAGATGAAGAAGCAGCAGCAGCAGCAGGCGCAGGTCGTCGCTGCTCCCGGTACGATGCCTTCGCCCGCGCCGTCGTCGTCAGCCGCTCGTCAGGCGCTTGCTGCCGCTGCGGTAGCGACCACCACTGCCTCAGCCGGCCCGAACGGCAATAAGAAGCGGCGCATCTCTCAGATCCCGGCTGAGGCCGACCGGTCGTTGCCCTCGCCGCCTGCGACGTCCGACGACGACGAGGAGGATGAGGCTGAGTACGATACGACGCTCGGCCGGGATGACGACGAGGTCGAGTCGAGCGATGAGGATGAGGAGGACGTTGGTCGGCCAGCAAAGGTCATCACCTCGGGCCCGCTCAGGCTCAACGCCCCGCTCATTGCTCGGTCGAACAAGAAGGCGCGGCGCGAGGGCCAGCAGCTACTAACTCCGACGCCCTCGGCCACGACCTCGGCGGCGACGTCTGCCTCATCGTCGAACTCTTCAGACCCAACGTCGTCGTCCACATCGGCCGTCCCACTGCAAGGTCTCGGCCCGCGCCCATTCGGTTTTGGCAGCGAGAGAAAGGACGCCTCGACGCCCCACAACCAACAGCGGCGAAGGCGGGACGGCTCTGGGCCCGGCGGCAGCGGCCACAGCAAGAAGCACGGCGGCCACCGCGGTGGTCACCACCGGGCCATCAAGGACCCCTACGGGCTCTCGCTCGCCGGCAAGGGCGGGCATAAGCTCAAGAAGGGCCTCGTGAAGCGCATGGGCGGCCGGCCATGATCTTAGGTGGCTCGGTACGCCGGGCTGAGCAGAGTCATTGCGGGCCGGTTGTGCTTCTCTTGATGGCCACTTGCACGCACTAGGCTCCCTCGCCCCCTCTCCAGAGTCGGCGGTGAGGCAGCCGTCTGAGCAACATTCGTACAGTGTGCGACCAAGCGTCGTCAGTCGTCCTCAGCCGGCCCAGCGAGAGCCATCATGTTGAACAAGACGTTCTGAGGGTCTGCAGCCATATAGTGGTCCTTGATGAAGCTCGCGGCGTCCGAGAGCAGGTTACCCGACGACGGCCCGTGGCTGACCGGCCCTGCCCGGTTGCCGTTCAGCTCAATCAGATGCGGCCGGCCGTCGATGTCCGCTTGCACGAACGTTGTGAAATGCAGCTGCGTGTCCGCGTCTTCGTCCCGGAGGAGCGCCTGGCCGGCGCTCGAAGCGTCGATATGGGCGTCGGCAAAGAGCTCGGTCGACTCGAGCAGCTGCGACCGGTCCTTGCGAGGGAGCTTGCGAGCCTGGGCGACGAATTGGCCGATCGGAGACGAGGGCTCAAGGTGGAGTCCAGCATTAGCAAGAGCGTGGATCAGGCCCATCGTACCGCAAGCGTTCCCAATCTACGAGAGGATCAAGGGGGATACAGGGAGGTGCAGGGTAGCGACGGTCGGGAGGGCTGCGCGTCAGCGCGGTGAGTCTGAGCAAGCGCTTCTTCCCACGACGATGGACGCACAGTCTGAGGCATCCAGAAGATGTCGTCCGACTCAAGCACATTGCCTTCTTTGTTGGCGACGTCGTCGACGGGCCCGCCGGTGGGGAAGAGGAGAACGACGGCACGGCATGGGCCAGGAACCATCGCAAGCAGCTCAGGCTCGGTTCCATAGACGTCGTGAAAGGTCGACTCGTTGGTCTGGAAGCCCAGCGCCTTGGCATACGAGTCCATAACGACGATGTTTGATTCGAGTGGGATCCACTTCATTTCTGCACACTAGATGTTGGGAGACGGAGGAGGAAGTGTAGCGAGGTCGGGTGGATCGGAGGTGAGGTGCGTGGGCTGGAGGGCGGGCGAGCGGAGGGAAGATTGGCGGGACCGTGCTATGTCAGCCCTTGCCCACTCACAGCAACAGCAGAACGACATTGAAGCACCCGTTCTAGCGGTCTTTTTTGAGAAGGCCGATCTTTGGTAAGACGGCTAGATAAAGGAGATGGTCAGACGGAGACGTGCACGCCCTCGCCGAGCTCTGACGCTTTGCGCCGCCTCGAACCGCAGACGACGACCTCCTCGCTCCTCGTCAACCTGCCTCCAGCCTGCTGCACCGGCCGAGCTCTTCCCCGTTAGATTCTGGTTCTAGCAGAGCGCCACAGGATCACCCCTGCCCCAACGCTATCGGTCACGGTCACCTCTACCGTCGTTTGACCCAGCTCCTCGTCGGGCCCGCGAGCGCGTCCATAAGGTCGCCTTAATCCTCAGCTCATCTGGCACCCCATCCTCTGCGCGGTTCGACACTCGAAGGCACTTCGGCAGCTTGGACACACCTGCACCACCTCCTCCCTCTTCTTTCAGCAGCGTCGTGGATGGTCAGCGATCTGGATCGGTCTGTCCTCGAACTGCTGCCTCGCCGCCGAGACCCTGCTGGCTCGAGCTCACACCCTTGCTCGCCTCACAGGCAGATCGAGCAGCTGAGGCGATGCGAGCCGATCTCAGAGGCTGAGGTTAAGGACGTCTGCTCCAAGGCGCGCGAGATCCTGCTTGAGGAGGGCAACATTCAATATGTCGACAGCCCGGTGACGGTGAGTTGTTGCTTCCTTGCACAAGCTCGTCGCGTCTGCCTTCGGGTTCAAGGCCGTCGCTGCTGCGACGGCTGTGAGAGAGGGCTCTGGGCCTTGGAGATGCCAACGGTGGACGAATTTCAGTAGAGCAACCGAGCTATGTGTCTTCCCGGGGAAGCTCAGCGAGGGTTCGCCTCGCTGGGATTGCGGTGGTCGAGAACGACGTCTTGCTGTCACAATGCAGGCTGTTCGTTGCTGACGCTCACCACCACTTTGTCTGCGACAGATCTGCGGCGACATTCACGGCCAGTTCTTTGACCTCATGGAGCTGTTCCGGCATGGCGGCGAGTGTCCTGGCACGGCCTACCTCTTCATGGTGAGCCAAGCTCGGGCAGCGCGGCCTCTATTTGCGCGTCGCCTCTGATGCCCTGCACACGCATCCATCCCTCCAGGGCGACTTCGTCGACCGCGGCTTCTACTCGGTTGAAACGTTCCTGCTCCTGCTCTTACTCAAGGTCCGCTACCCGGATCGCATTACTCTCATCCGCGGCAACCACGAGTCGCGCCAGATCACCCAGGTCTACGGCTTCTACGATGAGTGCCAACGCAAGTACGGCAGCGCAAACGTCTGGCGCTACTGCTGCGATGTCTTTGACTACCTTGCGCTCGGTGCCGTCGTCGACGGCAAGGTTTTCTGCGTCCACGGCGGGCTGTCGCCGAGTGTCATGACGCTCGACCAGGTACGTCTTGACCTTCGCAGCCTAGGGGCTGTATGCGCCTTGGAGGGCTCGACGGAAAGCAGCAGCTCTGTCCGTGCAATTCTGCTGACTCGGCTTCTCTCTGTGTGTCTACCTCGCAGATCCGGCTGATAGATCGCAAGCAGGAAGTGCCGCATGATGGGCCGATGTGCGACCTGCTGTGGTCGGATCCAGAAGGTTTGTCATCTCTGCGCCCTGCCCTTCCAATTGTTAAAGTACTCATGCGCCCGCTTTCTTTGTCCCTATCCACTTGTAGAGCTCACCGGTTGGGGCGTATCGCCGCGGGGCGCTGGCTTCCTCTTCGGGCGCGACATCACCCAGTCATTCAACTTCATGAACAACCTCGACCTCGTCGCGCGTGCACACCAGCTTGTCATGGAGGGCTATAAGCACATGCACAACGGCGAGATCGTTACCGTCTGGAGCGCGCCAAAGTGGGTTTCGCGGCGAGCGTCTCGTCAGTTGACGCGCCGCAGCTCGCTAACTCTTACGTTCCTTGCCTGCTCCTCAGTTATTGCTACCGATGCGGCAACGTTGCTTCCATTCTCAAGCTTGACGAGAACCTCAAGCAGGAGTACATCACGTTTGATGCTGCGCCGCAGGAGGCCAAGGGCATCCCGGCAAAGCGGCCGCTACCAGAATATTGTGCGAGCTACCCCCGCTGTGACTCGGCGTCAGATGGATGCACAGCTGACGCTCTGTCTTTTCGGTCTCAGTCCTTTGAGACCCCTGTCGCCTGTCTCTGCTTGTCGCGCAACATCCTGCTCTCACACCTGCTTCCATCTGGGCCGGTCGGCCGACTCTCCCCTCGTCTCCTTTGTACGCCTTCTTTGCCCCCTCCCTGTAACGAAAAGAACGCCCTTCCGCCGCAATCATCATGTAGAGAAGTTTGCATCGCCCGTTCTCGAGATCTTGGACAGCCTCGGCTGGCAGTAGGCGCGCCCGGCGGGGATCTGTTGAGAGGGTGCGCCGGCCGGCCCGACCTGCCCCTTTTTCTCAGCCTTTGGTCTGGCGTTCAGCCACGAACCTTGGCGGTGGCCCGGTGGCGCTCACGAGGGTCGAGATCCCCCTTGAATGACGCTCGAATCCGAGATCTGGGCAGGGCGCGTGATGCGACGACGTGGGGCGGGCGGTGCTCCTGCTCTTGCTCCTGATCGTCCGCCCTGACTTCCCAAAAGAGGGCGCGTCACTTCGCCCGACCGCCACCACCTCTTACCTCCCCCCCCTCTGCCCACCTGACGCCTTCCACAATCCACCTCGCTTCAAACCCAAACACAACTCGACACGATGGACCAGACGCAGCAGCAGCAGCTCAACGACGAGAACTTCGACCAGCTCGACGACGAGCAGAAGGTCGAGAAGCAGAAGTTGTGCGTGACCGGGCGAGCCTCCCGACTGCGCAGCGCAGCCTGAGATGCGATGCTGACGCCACCTTCTCCCTTCCTCTATTGCTTATGCCAGCTATGAGACCGACAAGGTGATTCCTCCTTCACAGCTTCTCGTCTTTGCCTGCTGACTTCGCCTGGTCGCTCGCTCCCCCCGCGTGCGCCCATAGTTCAGGCTCGCGGCGCAGATCACCGGCGGCGCAGTTGCCGTCGCAGGCCTCGCCGGTCTTGGCATCTGGGCTTACAACAAGCACAGCGAGTCCCAGAAGAAAGAGGTGTGTGGTGAACCCCTGACGTTTTTGCCATCGGCGCTGACGCTTTTCTCACCGCTCCTGCTCTTCCTTCAGGCCTGGAAGGAGGCCAACGTTGATGAAGCCTCCTTCCTTGCCGGCGCCCGAGCCCGGACCGAGAAGTACGGCCAGCTTGACCGGTCCAAGGTTCCCGCCGTACGGTGGGTGCTTGTCGAGCAGGGTGGCCGGCTGCCTGAAGGCGCGCTTCAAATTGGCCAGGAGCAAGACGGCTCGCCACTGTGCGTTCATAACTCCGCCCCTATCGTTTGACCTCATGCATCTTCGTTACCTTCGCGCTGAACTTGACTCGTGACACGCCTTTGCTCTGAAGCTATGCCGCCCGGGCCTTCCACGACGGCAGCGTCTCGATTGGCAAGGCGTGGCGCGACGCCGGCCGGGCCAATATTGCGCACAAGGAGCAAGAGATCATCAAGACCAGTCTGTGCCTCGCTTCACTCTACCTGACCGCCCATACATGCTGATATCAGGCTATGATATTCTGCGATGCAGCGTACGAGATCCTCGTCGCCGACCCTTCGGCCGTCACCTGGCGCCGGGTTGACCGCGGCGAGCCCTGCGAGCCCGACGACTTTAAGCCGGTCGAGGGCGGCCGGGACGCCGAGGGTAACTTCCTCTTTGTTGCGAAGGCTCCGTTCGGCGGAGGAGGTGTGTACTCTGCTTCCTCTTGCCTTTGTCGGCTTATCTCTCGCTTACGACCTTGGCCAACGGCAGTCCACCCGGCCGAGGTGACTGAGGGCCACCGCGACGCCGAGATCCCCTACGGTGGCCGCGTCAACCACGTCGATGACTTTGAGATCCTCGCCTACCACTGTAAGTGCTCTTTACACGACGTTGTCTCGCGCCTCCGCTCACCCTCGGTTGTCGTTATGCCCGGTGCAACAGAGGGGCAAGCGACCACGACCTTGAATGCGCTTGGGTGCGGTCCAAAGGCATCTATACTTCGCTGTCGCCTCCTTCCCAGCGCAGGCATCGGCCACGCGTATCTGTCTCTCCTTCCATTTCTCCTTCCGATTGAATGACCACCCATGCCCACTGTCATGATTCTCAAGATGAGGTCAGTCAAGTGACTAAGTGCGATACGTTGAGTGCCAGCCAGTGAGGGCAGAGCGAACGAAAGCTAGGGTTAATCGACCTACGGTCGCGCGGCCCGGACCTGCGCCTTCGGCCCTCTCTCGATTCGCTCGCCGCCTCCCCTCTGCTCGCCGTCCACCTACCACATTCCTGAACCCTCAGCTATGCCGCCCGCTCCCCCTATGGCCTTCCGTCTGGCTGCCGGCTCGGGTGTCGTCTCGGGCCCTTCCTCGGCTCTGCGATCGGTCGCCGCCCTTGCCTTTGCCGGCCGGTCGATCCGTCCCACCACCAGCAACGCTGCATCGCTCCGGCGGGCCTACCACGCCTCGTCCTCGCGTTTGGCAACGCTCCCGCCCAAGACGGACGCCATCACGCCCCTCAACCCTGCGGAAGCCCACATCCAGCCTCGCGTGGCCGCTCACTATCCCGATTCGTACACGGGGCCGACCCATCTGGTGAGCCAGCCGCCCAAGGCCGGCTACGGCGAGCTCGGCAAGGGCTGGACCGGCAAGGACTACTCGAAGGGACCCAGTGCGCTCGACAAGGCTGCTCAGCTCTTCTTCTTCACCGAGTACGTCCGCCTTGCCTTTTGGCGAGTGAGCCTTGGGTCGGATCGGACGAGGCTGCGCGATAGGGAGGTCGCCCCGTCGGGCCGGAGGCGCACGCCCGCATCTCTGCCACTTCTTGGCCGACCAGCAGCCATCCGATCCAGTCGCAGCCGTTGTCACAGCCATTATCTGGCGAGCCAGTCGCTGATCTGATCTGGTCTGCGCATCCCTTCCACTCGCCGCTCGCAGGGTTATCCGAGGTGCGTTCCGCCATTGGGGTTGCTCGCATCCGGCTCTTCGTGCTGCGGCTCACGGCCCGGGCCGTCCTGGCAGACGTTGACGCCTGATCCAATCATTCTCCTCTCCCCCGCCAGGCTTCTGGGTCGTCTTTGAGCAGATTTTCCGCGCGCCCTACACCATCATGTATCCTTTTGAGAAGGGACCAGTCTCGCCCCGCTTCCGCGGAGAGCACGCTCTCCGGCGCTACCCCTCGGGAGAGGAGCGGTGCATCGGTGCGTTCGCTCTCTGATCCAGTGCCACGCGGCGACCGCACACACCGGCCTACTGGCGTCTCAGGCCCCATCCTACGAGCTGGCAGGACTGCCGACTGACATCGTTCTTGACTCTCTGCTCTCGTCACCGGATCGGTCACGTCCAGCCTGCAAGCTGTGCGAGGCCATCTGCCCGGCCCAGGCCATCACCATTGAGAGCGAGCCGCGAGAGGACGGCTCGCGCCGGACGACTAGGTACGACATCGACATGACTAAGTGCATCTACTGCGGCGTGCGTTCCACCGTCCCCTCTGCAACCTGCTTCTCTTCTCGTACCATCGATCGCGACGGACTGACATGCTCTTGCTCGTTCCACCGCTCGCCCCTGCCCACAGTTCTGCCAGGAGGCCTGCCCGGTCGATGCGATTGTCGAATCGCAGAACGCAGAGTTTTCGACCGAGACGCGCGAGGAGCTTCTTTACAACAAGGAGAAGTTGCTCGAGAATGGCGATCGGATGGAGGCAGAGATCGCCGCCAACCTTCAAGCCGACCACGTGCGTCCGCCCTTCATCTCACCTATGCTTCTTTGCGCCTCTCTGTTAAACTCACCATCCCGCCTGCTTTGATCGTCGGTTGCATCAGGTGTACCGCTAGGTCCGACCACCGAGCCCTTTGGGAAGAGGGAGTGTACAGTCAGGCGGATCTGGGCAGCGACAGCGGGAGATGGAAAGGCAATACATGCCTGCTCTCGAGAAGTTGGACCGCCTGAGCGCTTCGCCGCTATCAGCAGGAGTCATAAGTCATATTCATCTTAGTGAACGGGTGCGTAGTAGATCGCCAGATGCTCTGCGGGAGCCGTGTCGAGTGGGGATGCTCTCAGTCGAGTCTCCCAGCGCTGTCTCTGGCGAAAGTAGGATAGGTAACCGCCGATACGGACGACTGACGATCGTCGCTGTGGGGCTCCGAAGCCAGTCGCTGCATAACCATTGACGAGGATAAGGCGGATCGAGCCGACAAACAAGTAGGGCTTACAGCAGCCGGGTAGCAGTTACAACTAATAGTCTTCCTCCCAGCGCACTGCAGCGGGTCGCGAGCGACAAGCGTCAGTGCGAGCCTCGAAACTAGTCGTCGTGCGGCGAGTCGGTACTGACGGCGGTGGGCATCCTCGTCCTCCGAGTCGTCTCCCTCAGACGGGGAGCTGAACTCGTCGGGGTAGTCATTGCTGCAATACAGGGGACGCCAGTCAGGGTATGAGCACGGCGTTAGGCTTCTGCCACCAACCGGCTGGACGAACCGGTAGAAATCTTCGTCTACAGTTGAGGCGAGGAAGCGGCCATCAGCAAAGCGCCTGCAACGCTGCCTCGGGGGGAGGTGGTCCGCACCGTTTGAGTCCTCGTCGCCCATGTCCTCCTCTTCAACCTCCTCATCGTCACTCGCGACGAGCTCACCCTCGTCCGGGACGTAGCCTTCGAGCGTCGCACCTGTCCCGGCAGGGATTGCCGCCGTCGCATCCCGGAAGTAGAGGTCGTAGACGTATCGGTCGTCCGCTGAGTCGTCCGGTGGTCCACTGGCTGGTCGGGGAGCAAGTGCTTTGGGCGTGCCTGGTGCTGTCGTTGCTGGACTGGCTGAGTTGGATACTGAAGACGGACAGCAAAAGTGTTTGGCTTAGTGAGAGCGAGCGGTTCAGGCCGACCGATGACGGACGCACTCGAGAGATAGTCGCGCAGCATCGGTAGGAAGGCGGCCATCTGCGGGTCCATCTCCTCCTCCTGGCCGATGATGAGGTGATTCCCTGATGGCTCGACTCCCGGCGGCAGGACCTGGTGCGCGTCGAGCAACTTGAGTGCCGGTGGTGCGGGCGGTGCGCTCGGGTCAGGCCTTCGGGCAGCGTCAGCCGCGAGGGGTCAGCGTCAGCCGGGCGTCGTACTGTTCAGGCGCCGCATTTAGAAGGACGCACGTCTCCATGACAATCGGTGCCCGCTGTAGCCGTCTCGATGACGCCCTGTCTGCCGGAGGACGAGCCGCAGCGAAGGGCGGAACGACTCGGTAGCGGACCGCCTGCTGAGCAGCGGCTGCAGGTGACGAGGACGACGTCGACGGACCAGCTAGTGGAGGGCTCAGCGGTCCATCCTCGGCCGCGGCCGCATGGGCCATCATCTCGGCGATTCGTCGCTGGTAGACAGCGAGTTCAGCCGGTCAGCGAGGCTTCACAAGGAGCCAAGCGCTTGCAGGGCCTCACCCGCAGGGCCTCGCCGCCCTCTTTCTCCTGCCAGCCCTCGGGGACTGTCTCGGCCAGTCGAAAGACGCCCTTGCCCTGCTCCGCGGCAGACGCGCCGGCAGTCGGGGCACCCCTCGACCGTTTTTTGGGTCGCGAGCCTGACTCAGCGATCACTGGACGCGAGCAGGCGACGGGCAGGAGGTCAGGGCTCCTACTCTCCTCGACGCAGCAGAAGCGGAAGGGGCGAGGCGCTACCGAGCTGGTCGAGCGGGTCCTCGGTGACCTTGCGCTTGATCCTAAGGATCGTGTACTGGGCAGGCGTCCGCTCATGATCCATCATTATCCTGAACGCGAGAGCTGGCTGCTGCGAGGATGAAGTGGTCGACAGGAGGGGTCGACGTCAAGGGGTAGAAATGGAGGAGGTCGAACCTCCCTTGTCGCTTGTCGCTTGCCCCTCGACCGCGTCCTCAGAATCGTGCTTTCCTACACTCTCAGCTGCTGCAAGCTCGCAACACGAACGACATGTCGGCCACCCCGAGCATTGCGTCGAGTAGCGGGTCCGGACCGAGCCGGCAGAAGAAGACTAATACTCACACGGTTGCCCACTCTATCCGCGCCCAGGCCGCGTCGTCGGCTTCGACGGCAGGCACGGACAAGGGCAAGGGACGCGACGGCGGCCTCGTCGGCAACTCAAAGATTGTTTATAAGGCGCTGCTTGAGAGTCCGCTAAACGTCAAGTGGTGCGCGTCTGGCCAGGGTCCTCGCTAATGTTGACGCTGTGCGCTGACTTTGAACTGGTCCTTGAGCTCAGGCCGTCATTGCCGACGCACCTCCAGCTGACGGTGGTCCACACGCTCTGTGGCCTGCTCGCCGGCGTGGCCGACTATCAACTCAAGCTCGGCCGCCTGACGAAGAAGCGCAAGCCGGTGAACCCCAGTCGCTCGCGGAGGCAGGGCGAGGAGGCAGCCGTCAACCAGATCGAACCCCCGCCGCCGCCGGCCGATCCCAAGGCGGCGTTCAAGGAGAGGAATCCAGAACCGGAAGTCGCCAAGCACCTCGTACTCGGCATCAACGAGGTCAGTAAGGAGCTGTCGATCAAGCTGCCGGGAACAGCACTGCCAGTGCCGCCCCCGCAAGCCGCTCCGGGCGAGTTGACGACTTCGGACGCGCCTGCGGCTCGACCGCCGCGACCGCCGCCGACCTCGCCGCTGCGCTTCGTCTTCGTCTGCCTCTCAGATATCAACCCTCCGAGCCTCGTCGGTCATCTTCCGGCCGCCGTCGCCGGCTACAATGGCCGCAAAAAGGCGTGTGGCGAGACTGATTCGACTGGCATCCGACTCGTCACGCTCGCGAAGGGGGCCGAAGCGCTCTTGGCGCAGGCCCTCGGCGTCCGCCGCGCAGCCGTCGTGGGCGTCCGGGTGCGTCGTCGCCTGAGCAGATACTACCCTGGCGGGGCTTGTCGGCTGATGATGTTTCCCTTGCCCTGCAGGCGTCTTGCCCGCCAGCGTTGCTAAACCAACTCGAAGCTGTCCTGCCCTCCCACATCCTGCCGCCCTTGCTGGTTGAGCACCTGATCCCGCCCTCGGTCAAGACTAGGCCTCCGAAGCAAACGGCCACGGATAGGGCGCCGGCATTTTTACCGACTCAACCTGGGGTTCCTGCTGCTGGCGCTTCTGCCAAACAGCAGCAGCAGCTCAGAAAGACACGTCCCAGGGCGACTAAGGCCTTGCCTGCGGCCACGCGGTCGCTCGCGCCCATGCGGGTCAAGATGGTCAAGACGAGCGCGCCAAAAGACATGAAGGCGGCGAAAATCGAGCGGACGCTGGCCGTCGCCCAGAAGCGCAAGGCGCACAAGGCCGTCAAGAAGGAGCGGGCGAGGCGGATGGCGGACACGGCTGCCGAGGGGTTGCCTGTGGTGACGACGGCGACGGTAGTCGCGAAGGGGAGCGCTCGGTCCGATAAGAAAGGCAAAAAGGCAAAGGCGCCGGTGCCTGGTGCTCCGGCGGCTTGACCTATTGAATAAACTTATACCTTGCCCATCGACCCACTGTGAGGGCGAGGAGTGAGCAAGTGGATGAGCGCTGTACCGGCAGTGAGGCTGCGCCCGCGCGCGCGTCCCGTCGGCTCATCTAGAGCTCTCCCCGCTCCGCTTACCCTATCCTGTCATCGACTTCCACCTCCGACCTGACAGTAGCCGACCTCCATCTTCACGACAGCCTCGTCGGCATCCAACCTCTCATCTCCACTGGCTTCTGATCGTTGCTTCGCTGAGGCCGGGTGAGGCTAGCCGTCCAGCTCGCGGGCTAGGGGCCTCCAACCTACCGTCGACGATCATCGCGCTCGCTTCAGCGCCTTCCCGTCGCCTCGCCCTGGAGATGGTGCAGCGAGGCACGCCGTCAGGCGGTGGCCTGAATGCGGCCTATGGGGCTGGCGAAGATCTCGTCCAGTGTGCTCTTTGCACTGACGACGTCAAGCGAAACCTCTGGTGAGCTCGAGCAGTGGCAAGCAGGCAGTCAGCAGGCCTCAGCCTGTCCGAACGACGCCTCAATTGCGGGTCGTTCAGGGAGGCTGCTGACAAGACTCGCTTCGTGTCCCCGCCGCAGGGACAACAATGTCCATATCCGGACCACACACTTGATGAAGTCCAACATCGGTACGGCGACCGACCGTGCGTGCCGGCCATCATATCTCGGCGAAGCATGCCCGGACGCGTCGGCTGATCCCGAGCTGCCTTCCCCTTGGCTTCATCGATAGCGCTCATCCGCTATCGCAACTCGGCTGGCTTGTTTACATGCGAGTGCGGTCAGGCTTTCGTTGACTCTGACGCGCTTCCTGAGCATGTCCGAACGACCTGCCCCTATAAGGGTCCCCGCTGTGCGTCGCGCTGAGAGATGAAGGGCTCGCAGGCGCTGGCATCTGGGCGCTATCCGAAGCTCACTCTGAGATAATTTGCCATCCCTGCCTCTCAGATCATGTCGGATCATCAGTCCAGAGTACTCAGCAGGCTGCCCCGGTGCTGCCTCCGCCCACTCGCCCGGTCGCGTCCGGGCCTACGCCGCCACTACCACCGCCACGCGCGTCGCAGCCACCGCCAGTCAGCTCAGGCCCGAGTGCTGCACCGCGCCCCATGCCGTCTCAGAGCACGCAGTCAAGCGCGATGGCCTCCAGCAGCCTTCGTGGGCCCAATCAGGCCAGTCTTGGACTCGGCAGGGTATCGTCCCCGGCGCTTCCTCAGGGCGCTCAGATGAAGCGTTCAGGGTCCGCCGCCTCGACTGGCAGCGCCCAAGGCCAGCGACACCCTTCACGTAGCCTGGCGATCGGCTCGACTATGAGCGCTCAAAATCAGCACCCGCCATCGGGCAGTCTTGGGCAGGCTCCGGCCGGCCTCGCGCAGCAGAGTCGGTCCTCGAGCGCAAGCCACCTGCCTTCCGCTCCTGCTGGCCCGCAGCGCCCGACATCAGCAGCGCCTTTGCCCACCGCCGGGCCTCCTCGGTCGAGAACGCCCAACCAGTCAGTCCGGAGCAGCCTCGTCCCACAGGAGGTTGAGACCTCAGCAGATCGGAAGCCGGTCATTCAGCCAGGTTTGCAGCCTGTCATGCCGGCGTCGGCCTCATCACGACCAAAGCCCTCGCCGCCGCCGCCGCCGCTCTCACAGCAGCCAAGTCAACCGCAACAGAACACTCCCCTCGCGCAGTCGCAGGTCCCTGCTTTACCGCTGCACCAGCAATACGACCTTCAGGAGCAGCTCCGTCTCGCCCGTCTCCTCCAGGAGGAGCAAGCTCGTCACATTGAGCAGCTTCAGCTGGCCGAGTCGATGCAGCGTCGGATCGAGCTCCTACGATCCTACCAGCAGCAGCATGCCGAGCAGCAGCAGGAACACAGCCGGCTTCTGCAGGCTGAATTGGAAGCCGCGGGTGCGGCGGGGCGGTACGACAACCAGGCGGCCCAGATCGAGGTTGAACAACAGGCCCGACAGCGGGCTCAACGGGAGTTGCAGCAAGACATTGAACGTCAAGCTAAGCGCCGGGCCGACGCTCTGGCCCAGCAAGAGGCCCAACGACAGGCCGAGCTCAAGCAGAAGCAGCAAGTTCAGCAAGAGGCTGACCTCCGATCTCAGCGAGAGGCTGAGCAGCAAGCCCAGCGAGAGGCCGACCTCCGATCTCAGCGAGAGGCTGAGCTGCAAGCCCAGCAAGCGGCTCAGTTGCGAGCCCGACGGGAGGCCGAACGACGGGAGGCTGAGCGGCAGCGGGCTCAGCAGTCTGCGCAAGCGCAAAAGCAGGCTCAAGAGGCTCAACTCCGGCTCGAAGCCAAACAACGAGCTCAAAAGGAGACCGAACGGCAGGCCCATCTTGAGGCTAGGCGAGAGGCGCAACGCAAAGAGGACCGTCGTCAGAGCGAGAAGAACCTTCGTCAGAAGCAGCTCGACCACCAGCATCAGCAAGAGCAGCGGCAACACGACTTTCAGCAGCATCAGCAACAGATTCACCAGCAACAGCAGCAACAGCAGCATCAGCAGCATCAGCAGTGGCTTCTCCAATGGCAGCAGGAGATGCAACGGCGCGCGGGTGGCCCGTCGCAGCCTCTCGCCCAGACGCAGCAGGCGTTCTTCCCTGACCGGCATCCAAATCCTGGCGGTTCGGCGCGACCTCTGCCCTCAGACTCGGTTCCTGTCAATGCGGTCGCCGGTCCTTCCCGGCTCACAAAAGCGTTTGCACCTCCTACCCAAGTTGCCTCTGTGCACCCTCCAATTGCAACGGCTCCATCGGCCTCGACTGAGCGGACGGCGCAGGAGCTTGCTGATGCACTGCAGATGCACCTCATCCAGCTGCTCAGTACGGGCCGAAAAGCGGTCGGCGACGCGAAATCGTACAGCCACCTTCAAGTCCGAGGTATCCCGGGCGCACCGCTGGCCGGCGAATTGCCGGCTGACTGCGTTGCTTGCAAGTCAATCCGGACAACGTCGGCCAACATGAGCCCGCTCGAGCAAGAGGCAGTCTGGCGGACCCACTACGGTCTTCAACATTGGGCGTGCTGTCAGCTAGTCCTAGCGAGTGATGACGGCCAGCGAAGTGCGTCTCCCCCCGCCTGCGAATAGCTAACCTCGCAATCAGTTGACCTCGCCTCCCTTCGCTTTTTTCCTCGCAGCGTTCCCCCTCTTCCCCTCTAATCGAGCGCCGAACGGCCTCTGGGTCTGCCCGGTCTGCGCGGCCTTACTCAGCACGGACGCTCGGCAACTTGCGGTGCACCTCAAATCGGACTGCCCTCTGTTCCGCCAGGCGATGCTCATCGAGTCAACCAATCATGCGGCAGGCGCCCAAGACCTTGCTCTACCAAACGATACTGCTGCCATCCCAGTTGATCGGTCTCTACCGACAGCAGTTCCCGCTCCGAAGGCGCTATCGCATCCCTCGTCCTCTTTCGGCCAGACCATCCAGATCAATCCGATCGCCTCGCCGCCGATCGGAACGCTCACGTCCAGCCCTATCGCGCCCATCAGAGCATTGTCGCCTGGGATCGGTCCTCGCCCGATCGACCGGGGCCTGCCTTCCTCGCAATCTGCTGCAACCGGCCGAGAGCCAGCTCCACCGAATACCAACTCAGCGCTGCCGTCCAACGACTCCATTTTCCCTACGATGGCACCACCTGTAGTGGTTGCATCCGCGCCGTCTTCAATCGGCGACGCTCCCAAACCCACCAGTGCACATCTCGATGCCGCCGTACCGCCCTCGGCTCCACAACTTCCAGCGCCGCAGTCGGCGCGGTCGACGTCCGACTTTGCAAAGTTTTCCGCCGACAACTATCGCTTCTTTGGTAGCCTTTTCCTGTCGCTCCTGCAGTCGGGCACGCCGGTCGACCGCCGTCACCTCTTCATGGTTGCCGCCCGGATCGCCAGCGTGCGCGACCTCCACGTTCGGCTTCACCAGGCGGTCAACGTCTTGCTGAAGCGCGTCGGCGAAGGCCCCCTCGGTCCCTCCTGGAGTTCGGCGCATTCGGACCGGCTCGTCCAGCTACACAAGGCAAGCGCACTGGAGGGCCCGGACGCCATCACCGGCGAGAAGGAGGATCAGTTTAGACTCAAGGTGCGCCCACTCGCTCGTCGCCGACGGCGCTCTCTTCTGCTGACGTCACCTGTGTCTGTCTGTAACCTGCTCAGCACGTCGTCACCCTGCTGCTCGAGTACCCGCTCCACCTCAAGGAGACAGTCGACTACATTCAGCAGTGGTTCCCGATCCAGCAGGCTGGCACGAAGCCCTCGCCGAGCTATAAGACCGCCTGGACGCTCTTCAAGCTCGTCTCGACATTTGTCCAGCAATATCGAGGCCCTTCCGTCGATCTCCCAGCCGCCCTCGTCGCTGCCCGAATCAAGGTGCCACGGGACGGCCAGCGGCCTTATGTTTTGTCCCCTGTCAAGTGGGATAAGGTCGCGCGCAGTCTCCTGCGATGGGCCGAGGCCGTCTGGAACTGGTGGGGCGTACTCGACGAGATGCTCAAGACGTCGATACTCCCGGACGTCGACATCACGCTGCCCGCCGACGGCGATCTTGACGGCCTGCTCGAGGCCGTCAACACGCTGCTCGGGCAGCTGCCTGACTCGGCCGCCACCTTGCCGATCGCTCAGCCGTCACCCGCTATGGCACCGACGGTGCTGCTGCAGGACATGTCAGCAGAGAAAACAGGCACCGGCGTCGCCCCCAACATCGAGCCACCCCTACCGGTAGCGGCCGCGAAAGCAGAGCGTCTCGTCGTCACCCCTGCCGCACAGCTTGCGACGAGCGATGATGCATCAGCCGAGGCTATCCCCCTGGACGTCGGCAAGACCGCTGTTCCCGCACCGCTCGCCGCCCCACTTCAGTCGACGACGCCTCGGGAGTCGCCGCCTGTAGCCGAGACCGCGCCCGCACAGGGCAAAGCGACGGCGCTCTTGTCGACGTCCTCGTCTGCAGCCTTGAGTCCAGTCGCACAGCCGATATTGGATCGATCCAAGACCAAGATGCTCACCCAGAGAAGTCAACTACCGGTCGGCGTCTGGTCCCCCTCTGCTGACGGCTCCGAGCTCTCCACGTTCCCTCCCGGCGAGCCGGTGGCGATCGGCTGGAGTCCGCGGGCCTACGCTGTGCCCCCGGACGCGCCTGTCGAGGCTCGAGGACTCATCCGCCGCGTCTCGGTCTCACCCGTGGTCCCAAACATCCCTCTGCCGTCCTCGCCCGTTATCGCGCCGGTGACAACCGTGACCGCACCTTCTGCGCTTGAGCCTGCGGTCCGTCCTCCGTCATCTGAGCCCGCGCTACGGCCGGCGCATCGAACCGCTTCCAGCTCGGAACTGGCCTCTCTTCAGCCAACGGCCCACAACACACCGCATCAGGTGGCTTCTGCATCACCCGTCGCTGCCAAGAGCTCTACTGAGCCACCGCACGAGCCGTCCACACCAATGGCGGAGCCAACGGCAGCGGTCCGCGCTGCACCCAGTTCGGCGGTCATCCAGCCGCAACAGTCGGTTGCGCCTCAGCTATCTGAGACGGAGACGCGCGGGCAGGTTGACACGGCCTCGGCCTCGGCCGGGGTCGCTCCGCCTGCTCCTCTCACCCACCCGTCGGCGCCAACCCAAGCCTCGCTTCCGACCCCGCCCAAAAGCCCACCAGCGCCCGCTCCGGACAAAGGCCGAACGAGCGCCGCCAACGTACCCGCGCCGACGCTGATCGCAGCGCCGCCCCCACCCGCATTGACCCCGGCACCATCCACATCTGCGCCTGCGCCGGTATCCGCTCCCGCTGCCGCCCCTGCGCCTGATGCCATATCCACCATCAAGAGCGTGCCAGCTTCAGCCCTCGGCGCCTCTTCCGCGCGATCGCCGCTGCCGACAGCGCCGCCCGCTACACGGGATATTGGAACGACTCCGAAAGCTACTTCGTCGAAGGCTAGGGAGCCGTCGAAGGCTCATATCTCGCGGCCAGACTCCTTACCATCAGGAGAGCTTCAGTCCAAGCACACCAGCCCCGCACCAATTCAGGCGCTAGCATCAACTGCTCCCGTTCCCAGACCTGCCAGTAAAGAGGTCGCCTCGGCCTCAACGAAGGTCGTGCCGGCGCTTGCAACTTCGTTCGACACTCGTCCCGCCGGCTCTACTTCTAGCAAGAAGCTCGCCTTCAAGCGGACTCACCCCAAGGACGCCGCCGCGCTATCGGAGCCCCTTGCCAAGGCCTCAACATCCACTATTCCGCCCGTCAAGGTTCCTTCATCGCAAGTCAAGGGCTCTGATCAAACAGACACGGCGGTCTGCAACAACTGTATTCCGCCGCTATCATTCTCCTCCCTTCAGCGGAAGGAGGCTCACAACCGGTCAGTTGTTTTACGCGCCTCTATGAGTCGATTCGGGAGAGCAACATCTGCTGACGGCGACCTGCCCTGATGACTGCATGCTTTCAGGGTCATGCACTTCTGGGAGATGACGCTGAAGGACCCCGCAGGCTGGCGTTGGTTCACGTTCCCACATCGCGTCTGGCATGCACGTGCTGACGGTTCAAATCTGAACGTCTTTGCAGCGCACTACATCCAACGCAGCGCCGACGGCCGCTTCCACTGCCGCGCAGGATGTCCAGTAAATTATAAGAACCGCGATCCAGAAAAGCTGCGGAAGCACATGCGGGCCGAGGAGCACTTCCCGTGGTCCGCAGGAGCAGCTCGTGCACCCCTGCCAGCTCCCACAGCAGCGGCGTCCACCTCCTCAGCGTCCGCTCCAAGGCTTCAGACGGCGTCGGTGTCCCGACCTGCCGCCCCGACCCCTCCACTGCCAGAGCCGGCTAGCCCGCCGCCGCGGAAGCTCGTCTCGCCCTGGCGCAAGAAGCGTAAGCAGTCCGACAATCCTGCATCAGCAGCAGCCACCGAGTCGATCTCGACGCGAGCCTCGCCACGCATCAGCCGGGCGTCATCGCCGCGCAAGGCCGTCACGGGCTCCTCCCGCCAACTCGGCTCCCGCGCGTCCAAGCTTGCCGACTCGTCTCCACAGCCGCCGGCGAGAAAGAGGGCCCGGCACTCGCGCGTCATCAAGTCGCCTCCCACCTCGGAGGTCGACTCGGCGCCGCCCAGGGTCAAGTCGAAGCGCCTTCGAGTCGGCAGCGACAGCGAGGAAGAGCAGAAGTGGAAGCCATCGACTGTGCCCATCACGCTCGACGACTCTGACGCAGACTCGGACATCATAGTCATGTAAAGCCCGCTTACCTAGACATGCCGCAGAGCCGTATGTCGAAGGCCGAAAGGAAGAGACCTGAGATGCCGTGTGTACGTACGCTGGCTTGTCAAAGGAACGAAGCGTGCAGCTGCCTGCTCTGTGACCCGGCCCGACGGCGACCTTTTTCCGCTAGCTCCTTCATCAGTGGCCACCAGTCATCTTCATTCGAGGCAGAAGCGACTCATCAGATAAGGGAAGAGACTGAACGGGACACGACACGACTCGGAGAGGTCCAGGAGGAAGAAATTGGCTGATTGGTGTACAACAGAAGGCGAGACCCGAGAGCGGGAGGATGCGAATGGCCGCAATCAGACGCTGATGCCGAGGCCGTCCTGGTGCTTGAGCGGGGCGCCGAGCTGCTCAAGCTCATCCTGAGCCGCCTCGGCGTCCAGGCCCTCGATCAAATCGTGGCTCTCACGGCGACCGTCGGGGGCATCATTCTCAGGCGTCATGGCGCCGTCGTCGTCCTCCTCGAAGGCAACGGTCAGGCCCTCACTCTCACGTCGCTGCATCTCGTTCTCCATTGCGACGCCGAACGTGCCGATGCCGAGTGGATTGCCCGCGAGCGAGGGCGAGCGTTGCTCAACCTCAGGCGAGCCGACGCCATCGACGAGAGGCGAATTACTAGGCGCAGCGCTCGACCGCCGGCGGCCACCGACGCCGTGCGAGGTTGTCGACGACTTGCGCCGACCACCAGGTGAGGTACCCGGCGGGACGCCGGCGACGCCACCGGACGAGAGGCCGATCGTCGTGCTGCCGCCGAGGTTGGGCGAGAGCGCGAGCGAGGCCCGCCGGGCCGCGACCGAGGGCGGTTCCTCCTCGCCTCGGAGCTTAGCATCGTGACGGCGCGAAAGGGTCACCGAGAGAGCGACGCATTCGGCCGCGCGGAGGCCGAGGTCATAGTAGTTGTCGTTTGACAGCGGGGCGACTATGAGTGAGGGATCACGTCAGCTCTATCATGCTTTTGCTGGGAGGAACGGCGCAAAGATGACGTACACATCTCGGTGTGCGCTTGGATTTCGCTCTTGGCGAGGTTGTTGCGGACCGAGACCCACTGGCCGCGGGTCGGCGAGCCTGGCTGAGGCAGGATGCAGAACGTCCGCGGCTGAAGGATGCCTTTCTTCTCTGGGAGCTGCGTGTAGAAGCTGCGTACGATAGGCTTCAGGTTAGCTGAGGGCATTCTGGAGATGCTACGCGGGAGCCAGGAGAGAGCGACGTACTCGCGGAACACAATTTCCTCGGTTTGAATAAGCCGGTCGATGCCAAAGAGCCGCTGACTCATCTTGTCGCCGTCCCAGAGATTGCCGACGTACTTCATGTGGTCCTACGAAGCGGGGATCAAAGTGGAAGGTCAGCGGCGAGTCGACCCTCTGCGCGTGGACGGGTCAACGCACCTGGGCCCAGTTGAGGCCGCCGTTGATGTCGTTGCGCTTGGCGTAGGCGCCAGCCGCTCCGGCAGCAACTGCCACAGCACCAACGCCGTACATGATGGGGCTCGTGAAGCCGCCCCAGGCTGAGTTGGGAGCCGCGCGGGGAATTGGCTGGTTGAGCGCCGGCAGGGGCGGGCCGTCGACCGTCGACCGCTGCTGGAAGTGCGAATCGCCGCCCGAGTGGTGATTGTCGTCTCCAAAGGGATCGCTGTACTCCTTGGGCGGGCGCTCGGCCGCCTGAGGCTGCTGCTTCTGCTGCTGCTGCTCGGCGGCGGTTGCCGTCGCCGACGAGCTCTTGCGCCGCGTCCAGGCGGTCAGGGACGAGACGATCGAGGGCGCAACGAGACCAACGGCCGAGAGGACGTCCTTGGCTGTCTGAGCATGACCGGCAGCGTCGGCAAGCGTGTTCTTGAAGACATTTGGGTGGAGGCCGAGGAACGGCGTGTCAAACGTCAGGAGACCGATGATGCGAGGCCACATCAGCGCCTCGGCCTCCGAGTGCTGGGCCGAGATCGAGATGAGGGCGTCGGCCGCGAGCAGGCCGCCCATCCTAAGACGATGAACAGGGCCAGTCAGGTCAATTGATCATCGCGTCGTTGAGGTGGGCGAACGCACGAGTGGCCGCAGAGGATGATGCGGGCCTTGGGTTGGTTGCCTCCGTGCATTTGCATGTGCTCCGTCTCCTTCTTAACGGTGAGCATCGCGAGCCAGTCGACGAAGCGGGTGACGGCCGCGGTGAGCTCGCCTTTGGTCTGCAAGAACACCGTGTTTGATCAGCAGAGTGTACCAAACAGGGGAACGGTCTTGAGAAGGAGACGCACCTCGTATGCCGGGAAGACGACGCTTTCAACAACGCAGTCCGGCAGCGTCTCGGCAACGATGTGATTCATCCGCTCCGGAAATTTGAGAAAAGTTGACTCATCTCCCTTGAAGCCGTGAAGATAGATAACGAGCACGAGGTCGGGCACCATGGTCGGCATCGAGCTGAGAGGGGGCAAGGGTTCGAGGACAGGCGGCAGGCAAGGGGAGGGTCTCAGATGAGAGTGTGGATGAGCCGAGCGGCTAGGGTCCAAGGAGGCAGCTGGATGGTCTGTGGCGAGAATGAAGGGGAGAGAACGGTGGCTAGGCAGTAGGCGAGGAAGGTTGTGAAACTGGCAGGGAGGAAGAGGGCGAGCGGGAGGTCAGCACTTTCGCCGCTTGTCGAATGTCGTGTCGTTGACGCCGGCTCGGAGCCGGGAGGCCGTCCTCGAGCAAGTGAGCGAGGAGGCACTCTTGTCGGACTCCGCTTCCGAACGCCAGAAGACGTACAGTGGAGGCTGCCTGGGAGCTCAAACGACCTGCGGTTGATGGTCCGAGCCAGGTGAGAGTGGAAGATGGGAGAGGCTGGCGGGAGAAGGGAGGTCGAGGCGCGGCGGCGAGCCAGGGTCGTTGGCGACGTTGACGAGAGCCTCGGCCTGGCGCAGTGTCTCGCCTGGCTCGCCCTCGCCGAAACCGGCACGAAAGCCTCGCCTTCCTCATCATCTGTCCACTCAGCGGCTTCCTTGCAAGACGATACGCAGTTGGCTCACAGCAAGCCTGCTTGCTGACTTGCTCTGAATGGTTTCGGTTCTGGGGCGGCCTATTGTGATTGCTGATGTAACGGTTGAGGAATACGAAAGTGGTCTTGCTGCGCGTCCCGTTGACGGCAGCAGCGGCGGCAGGTCTCGGCCGCCGAAATCTATCTCGCGTGGCAGGCCAGAGTGCCGGCGCCAGGCTGAAGGAATGAGCACTCGCATCGCACGTAGGCGCTTGCAGTGGCCGACCAGGAGAGCTCGAGAGCAGCATAGGGGTGCAGTCCTCGCCTGGCCTTGAACGTGCGGGCCATCGTGCGACCGACAGGAGCGTGACCGCCTGCGAGTGGGTCAGGAAGGTTCAACGGGTCAGCGAGTTGAGAAAGAAGTGACAGGGTCAGACATATGCATGCCCGACACTCGCCTGCTGGCGTTCGCCGCCACCGGTCGACGGACTGCTGGGCATCAGACGGTCAGCCTGCTGCTCATGGGCTTTCTCTCTCGACATCAACCCGGACCAGTTGGCAGAACTAGGCGGGTCACAAGAAACCTGCAATCATCGAGCACCGCTTAGCTCAGTTGGCAGAGCGTAGGCTTGTGACAGGACGGATGGACGCGGCAAAGGGTAAGTGTAGCTGACGCCCAGGATGTCAGCCGTCAGGTCAAATTGACGCTCGACTGCCCCAGCGAGAGGATTTGACTGACGATCGAAGCAGAGCTGATAGTTGGGCTGATCAGCTGCGCCGACCGGTATTGGGCGAGCTGGTCCGGATAAAAGCCGGCTCGAGCAGACCGGGCGGCCATCGGTACAGAGGAGGGTACCTACTCTCAGGTTAGTCATCGATACGCTGAACACCAGAGTCAGACGACGGCGGCTAATCAGTCTCAGTAAAGTAGATGCACTCTTGGTTTCTCTCCAGTCCCCGATTAGGGTGGTCTGTCAGGCCGAGGTACGCGGTTGCCTATAGCTCTGCTGGCGATCAATGTAGGGTGAATGACGGCAGCGTCCTATGGCCACACGGAAAGACCGGCGGCAGGGGCGACTGGAATGACCAGTGCCACAGATATGCACCAAGCTGAGACTTATGATCGTACGTGCTGCTAGAATGCGAAGGTCAGCTGCCTCTGGCGGCGTCCGGGCTGGGGTCGGTGTAGGTTGCGTCAATGCCGCTCGATTGCTTGAGACCCTTTGCTAGACCGGCGTCCTCAAAAAGAAAACGCTGGTATGCCATTGAAGTTGGTCGGACATGTGAGGCGAGAGGTCGCTCGAATTTGCTGAATAGTAGAACGTGTACACGGCTAGTCAGCATGGCGGCGGGCGGATGTGAGTCCCAAGGCCAGTCGGCGGAAGAACGGCCTATCGGACCCGCTCCCGGATTGTGCTGATGTTCGTCGCGTCGCTAATGATCTCGATTGAGCTTTCGTCCTTTGTTTACTCGGCATAGCAATTAGGACCTGTTTTCGCCGATCAGTGAAGACCTTAGTCGGCCCAGTACGGTTCATACTGCACGGAGACAGCACGGATGAGCGTAGTAGCGGGTCGCTTGAGCAGGCCTCAGGCACAATTCCCTTGGATTGGACGTCGAAGGACGGTAGCACGGGAAGGGAGGGTGACGAGCCGGCGGCGGCCATGGGCCGAGTGAGATCCATTAGTCGCGGGTCGACTGTCTGACGATGGGCACACAATGACGATTAGTCCCGCATGACCCGACCCTGAATCCTCCAACGCTCTCAAAGTCTTAAGCCAGTCTGACGGTCGAAGTATGGGCGGCCGGCTTGCAAAGAGTAGTGTCGGTCTGGAGGGCGGAGGTTAAGATATATACGGATGGAGGGAAGTCTACAAAAAGAATCGCATCTTCACGACACAGTTTCGGCGTGTCAACCAACCCTTGATCCTGGCCCATCGAGCATGTAGTGTGGCCGGCGCACGACTGAAGGATCCAGCCTTTAAACCCTGGGCGCCTGACCGCCTCCCCTGGCCCCTGGAAACCGGAGTGAAGTGAACTACCTGTTGATGATTGCAGCAGAGCTCGAGAAGCCTAGACCTTAACCTCGCAGCAGGAGGAACCAACCGCCGACTCAGTATCTCTCATGGCCGCTTGCAGGGCTGGACGCTGGTGAAGTGGGCTGTTGGTCGTCGGACTTGGAGGCGAAGCGTAGATACTACTAAAGGTGCTGGTTCAGCCTCATCCAGTAGAAGTCGCGGAGTGTGCGAGAAAGTAGAAGGACAGATAAAGTGCTGGTAGAGCGATAGGGGGAAGGGTTGGTAGGGGGATAGGTCGGTGGAAAGAAGGCGGGGATTCAAGTGGCCGCCAAATTAAAGGGGGTTACTATGCCGATGCTCGCGACCCCTCTGAACGTCTGTTGTCTAGCAGGCGCCACCGAGTCGGGGCTCAAGTTGACAGCGTGCATAACAAATTCAAACACCAACGAATCAGTAGACAGTACAATAGACTGAGAATCCCCGGAGCGAAGATCTGCACACTGGGAGGAAAATTCCCCAACGAGCAACAAAAGCAAAAAGCAAGGTCAAAACAGCAAAAAAATCACCGCTTCCGGAATCGAACCGGAGACCTGAGGCGAACAAGTGGAAACATTACAAGCCTACGCTCTGCCAACTGAGCTAAGCGGTGCTCGATGATTGCAGGTTTCTTGTGACCCGCCTAGTTCTGCCAACTGGTCCGGGTTGATGTCGAGAGAGAAAGCCCATGAGCAGCAGGCTGACCGTCTGATGCCCAGCAGTCCGTCGACCGGTGGCGGCGAACGCCAGCAGGCGAGTGTCGGGCATGCATATGTCTGACCCTGTCACTTCTTTCTCAACTCGCTGACCCTCCCCTGCATGCGGGCAATGACATGATCGACGACGGAGAGCGTCCGAATCTTGCCTTGAGACTTGGTTTCTCTACTTGGCCGCCTGCCTTCGCCTGTATCGCGCCCGACTGGGCGCTGTGCAGTTGACATCGCTCACGAGAGATTGCGGGCTGGCAAACATTCGACGAGGAGCAGATTGTGTCGCCGGCGGTCGCTGCTTTTGCCAGCTGCACGCATGCCAACGACGGATCCGGCGCTGCCTGCCGCCGCGCCAGGAAATCGCCCGGCCTCTTCGCGCCTGATCCGCTGCTCAGGCTTCTTTCCGCAGCGCACGAGCGGCCGTTGAGCAGCATGCGTCGCAAGCCCATCTGCATTGTCGAGCACGTCGGCACCCGCCCCGGGCTGGCCATCGTCGCTCGCCGTAGCTGGTCTTGGACCCCCGGATATGAAGCGCGGGAATTTGTGTGCCTCCGCCCCTGCCTAAGCCTTGATGACGACGTGGCTCGCCAACCACGTCGATGTCTGTGTCGCTCTGTGCAAACCCATATTCCGGTTGAGCCACGGGCAGCAACAAAACAGCGACCCATGGCCGCCCGCATGAGCGACCATCGTCGGCCTCGCCCGTCGCGCACCGCGTCTTCTCTATCAGCATTCACTCGCTCTGTGACACTCCTGAGGTCAGCAGGTCAGCAGTTCGGGGTATCTGGCCTGCCAGTCGTGGGGCGCTGGGATCGCCCAGGTACGTGGCGGTCCCTTGCCGTCCTTGAGCAGACACTGGCACCGCCACCGATGTGTCAAGCGACGACAGCGCCCCCCTGCAAGCGCCCTTTCCCACACCTCAATCTAGATCGTAGCGTTACAGGTCCTTTTCATCTCTAGGCGCCGACGACCTTGCCCGTCTTCCAGGCAGCGTTCTTGACGGCAAGCTCGACGGCGGCGGTGCCCCAGTCCTGCAACGACCTGGTCGTTAGCTCTGCACAATGTGCCACTGTCGCACGCCACCTCCTCAAGATTGACTATAGAGCACAAGATAAGACGCACATCACCGTGGTTGTGGTTTTTGTCCGGGTTCTCGGTGCTCATGCCCGCCCGCTGGAACGCTTGCTCATCCGTCAAGCAGGTGAGGACACCGAAGATGATAGGCGTACCCGTCTCGTTTTGCGCCTTCATCAGACCGTGCGAAACGGCGTCGGCAATGTACTCGAAGTGCATCGTCGAGCCTTTGATGAGGACACCGATCGCAATCAGCACGTCGTACGGCCGGCTAGCGCTCTTAGGCGCAGGCGCGCCAGCCGAGGCGCCGAGCTGTGAAAGCGACGTCGATGAGCCCGACGTCAGCAAGTCGGTAACACCACCGAGGAGGGTGTTGGGTGAGAGCGTGTTAGAGCCGGTGATGATTCTATAGACGGCAAAGGGGAGCGAGGTTGGTCAGTCAGGGCGCGATCGCTGGCATCGCAGCCAAGATGGAGGGCCCGTTCAGGCCGAGGAGTAGGGCTGGCTCACGACTTGGCCGCAAAGGGTAGCTCGTACGAGCCCGGAACAGTCTCGGTCACGATGTCCTCCTCCTTGACGCCGGCGGCGAGCAGCTTGCCCTTGCAACCGTCGACGAGCTTGCTGATGATGGCGTCGTTCCAACGTGCGCGGAGGATGCAGACGCGGAGGCCAGCGCCGTCAGCCGAGAAGGCGGCAGGGAGCGAATCGGCAGTAGGGGCCATTTATGGGGACTGTTTCGCGGGCGAAGGGCAATGAGGAATGAGGTGGAACAAAGGCAGAGAAAGTGAGAGTCGGCGGTCCGACGGCACGAGGCGGCCGAGCAAGCGTCTTCAGCGCGCGCAAGCGAAACGAAGCCGTGCGAGAGAGAGTCCGACCGTCCTCTCTCGCTACCCCGAATCACCCCTCCTGGATACCTTCCACCTTGCAGTCGGTGAGCAAACCTTTGACCTTGAGAATGACGAGAATCGGAACACCCGAATCGTACGTAGGACGGACCAACCGCGCTTAAGCGACGACCAACGGGCTCCGGACTGACTTGCCTTCTCGCCGGCCCCCTTGTCGCGCGTCTCCCGCTCAGGGAGGAGCGGCCGTCGAGCGCCTCAGCGCCCGCTTCAAGCGAGGGCGAGCCCGAAGGCAACATTTGGGAGGCCAAGGAGATCCTTCGTGAGAAACGTGGCAAGGTCTACGTGTCCTGGGTGTACGTCGGCTCGCTCGTTCCTTTCCTCGGCCCAACCGCTTAGTACGCGCGGCTCACTCCCTTCATCACGTTTGCCACCTGCAGCGGCCGGGACAAGCAAGGCCGGCCGTACCCGTCGACCTGGGAACCCCGAAGCCACTGCAACGAGGCCCTCTTGGCCGAATGGGACGCGAAGCAAGCTCGTAAGAAGGATCTCGAGAAGAGGCGCAAGTCGGTCGGCGACAAGCCAGGCTCTGCTCGCGCCGCCGACGGCAGCGGCGGCAAGAGCCAGAAGCGAAAACGAGGTCAAGCTGTTCCTCGACCCTTGTGAATCCTAGTGCCGACGACTGACTAATCGGTGTCGCTGCTGCAAACCTGTAGAGTCCCTCCCAGCCGCCACTGCTGTCGGACCATCGATATCAACCGACAATGCTCCAAAGAAGGTGCGCCGTCAGACTACAACAGGGCTCGACCGCCGCCGATCTCTCCCCGAGGCTAGCGGCGATACCGCCTCGACGGCATCGTCGTCCTCGAAACGCGTACTTCCCAAGCGGAAGCCGATGTCCAACTCGCGGGTCGTCTCGGACTCCGACTCGGATGAGGATGAGATCACATTCTTGTCGAGTGTGCCGGCTCCGATCATCGGCGTCTCGACGTCAACTTCCCGCGCGGCTACCACGGCTACCAAAGACGCAACAGTCGACGCCAACAGTGGTGCTCAGAGCAAAGGCAAGCAGCGTGAAGGGACAGACGCGGGTCGACCTCCGCCCGTCCGGTCTTCGGCGGCTGTCGCGACGCCTGTTGTCGTCAATCATGGCGGCCCCAAGTTGACCCGGCCGGATGTCGCGCCCCCGGCCGCTCCTCGCCTGCCGACCGCGCAGGGCCCTCGGTTGGTCTCTTCTCAGCCCTCGCAGAAGAACAATCCAATCACGATTGGTCCGATTGCCGCTGTCAACGGTAGCGGTGCTGGCAGCGCCCGGACGTCGGTTGCACAAACGAATGCGATCCCAGTTGTATCGGCGATTGCTGCCGCGTCGGTCCCTCAGCGGCGTCCTGCTCCTTCGGCACCTGCTCCTCTCGTTCTCGTTTCGCAGCGGGTTCAGCCGGCGCCCTCATTGAGCACTCAGCCTTCGAGCTCTCAAGCTGCTTCGCTGGGGGCCAAACGCGAGGCAGCCGGCCAGCAGCACAAGTCGCAGCGGCCTGTCTCGAATGCGACGGCCTCTTCAGCCTCGGCTCCCGGCGTGTCGCGACAGTCGGTTCACCGCCCGCACAACAAGCACATTGACGACGAGGAGGCCATGGTAGAGGACGCCCTGGATCCGAGTCCGTCTTCTCGCTAGCCCTCTTCTTGATTTACCGGCACCTGATCACGATGCTGACCCTCCCCTGCGCCCAACAGTCAAAGCTTTGACAGGTAAATCAGCCTCACAGCCTCTGCACGCGAGCTCGAAGCCGCGCAGGCTGTCGGCACAGGGCCTCGGCAGCAGCTGGTCTGACGTTGTCGGCGGCGCGGTCGGCTCGGACGCAATGCGGCCTCGGTTGACCGACCACGCCAAGCCTGTGCGCTCGGAAACTGATTCAGACGTAGAAGACATTGACGATCAAGAGGTGATTGCCCTGCCCCAGCCGTTGGGCGATCGACAGCGCCGGTCGTATTCGCCCGCAAACAAGCGTTACCTCGAAGCTGCGGCACACAACAAGGCGCTCCGGATAGAAAACGCAAAGTTGCGCGATCAGCTTACTCAGCTTCGCGACACGCAGGCGGCAGAGGCGGTCCAGCAGGCCGAACTCGAGGCCAAGGCGAATGAAGTCGTCAAGGAGAGGACGGCGCACGCTGCGACTCGCAGCGCCGCTCGGCAGGCTGAGCAGGAGGTCGACAGCCTGAAGAAGGAAGTTGAGCTGCTACGGACGAAGCTTCGCAGCTCGACGAGCAACGAGGACTTCCTCAAAACCCAGTACGACGCCGCCTCGAACGCCGCGCGGGATCGCACGCTGCAGAATATCGCGCTTGAAGGCGACAATCAGAAGCTTCGGAAGCAGCTCTCGCTTGGCGTCGCCCAGGTCAAGGCGTTTTACGCCGCCCAGATCAGCACGCATGACGGTGCGGTCGACACGTTGCGGACGCAGGTCGCCTTGCTTCAGCAGCAGCACCAGCGGACGGGTGACGGCATTCGCGACCAAGCCGGGCGCGTGCCGGGCCTCGAGCGCGATATTGGCCTGCTTCGCCGAACGATTGCCGCCCTTCGCGATTCGCTGGCTGAGGCTCAGGAGGACCGCGACCTAGCCGAGAGTAAGGTCGAGGAGCTCGAAGACCAGGCTCGCGAGCTGGACGGCGCGCGGCGCCAAGCCCAGGCGGCGTACGCCCCTGAAAGCGATTCGGACAGTTCTGACACCGAGTACCGACCGCCGGGCAGCACGCCGGCCCCGGCTGCCCCTTCCCAATCCGTCCGCGTATCCGCCGACAGCAGCGATGAGGATAGCCCGCTGTCGCAGCTCGTCCAACGCGACGTCAGCGGCGGCGTACTCGCCGGACTTAACGGCGACACCGGTAGCCCGCCGAGTCTTGACGAAGCGCTTGCCGAACCACTACCGCCCTTCGTGAGCCCGTCCGTCTCGGACTCGGGCTCGCCGGCCTCGTCCGTCATCGAGATGCCTGAGACGCAGGCCGTTGAGATAACGGCCAGGCAGTACCAGCACGCCCCCTCTAGCGAGGTCCTCGCCCCGCTGGCCGACCTGCACCCGAGCCCAAACTCGGTCTTCGGCAGTCAGAACGGCCCCTTCGTCTCGCTTGGCGAGAGCGAGAGCGGCGGCTTCCCAGCGGGTACGATTAGTCTCCAGGGCCTCGAGCGCGGCTTCGGATCGCAATGAGCCGTCACTTCGACGAATGATAAGCCGCCTGGCCTTATCCTTCGTCCCTTCGCGAAGTCAACCAAGCTCCTCCCTCTAGACCTGTCCTGTTGATTCATGCCGATCGACATGACGCTGCGCAATCGGAAGCCTGCCTTTAAACCCATGTAGTGAAGGAGGACGCCGGTTCCCGTGCGAGACGCGCCTGACGTCCGCGCCGAGAAAGCAAGGGCGTTCGTGTGTCGCCTGCATACCCACCATCACCCAATTCAAAGATCACGAACATCACAAAATCCTTCTCTGGCCCAATCAGCAAGGAGAAGTTTGTTCCAGCGCTCACCTCAGATCCACCCGTGCTGGAGGCCTGCTCGTGACAACCTAGCTCGCCTCTGCGCCTGAGTCGGCCCGACCCGACCCGACCCGCGCGACCAGGCTCAGCAACCTCGCTCCCTTCATCAGACTTCGCCGCAGCGTCCAATCGCCCAATAAGAGGCCAGCCTACGCGATCCCATCATGCCGCCGAGCAAGAATAACCGGCAGGTATGTTGTCAGGCAGTCGTGCCACGAGGTTCTCTCATTCTCGGACAGCGCGACTCGGCTGACCCTTGACGGTTCTGATCCAACAGAAAGTGCTGCTGATGGGGCGATCAGGTCAGTCGACCGCTGGCCGGCCACAAGTCCGAATCTACAGACTCAATCTGAATCTGATATACTACGATCGTTACATCTTGTTCAGGAAGCGGCAAGACGAGTATGCGGCAGGTCATCTTGTGAGCGTCCGAGCTGCAGCTCCCGCGGCGCTAGCGCTGCGAAGGCTAACGCGGCATCTTCCCCGGCTCAGCTCATCTGACATGACGCCGGGCGAGACGGAGCGATTGGGCGCGACGGTCGACGTCGAGAGTTCAAATGTCCGCCTGCTAGGCAACCTGAGCCTCAACATTCTCGTGAGGCCGCGCTTTTGCGCCGCAGCCTGCATGCTCGCGCTGCGCAGGACCTTCGCTAACCCCTCTACACTGTCACATCCTCGGCCCGACCATTCAGGACTGCGGTGGCCAGCAGTCATACATGGACGGCTACCTCTCTACGCAGCGCCAAACCATCTTCAAGAACGTCGCCGTCCTCATCTACGTCTTTGACACTAAGTCGCGCGATTGGGAGGAGGACGTCCGCTACTTCGAGCAGGTGCTCGAAGGGCTCGCTCAAATGTCAGGCGACGACGACGACTCGGCCGGCGACGACAGCGACGATGAAGGTCCCGGCCAGCCCAAGAAGAAAGCCGGCGTCTATGTCCTCATCAATAAGATGGACCTCGAGGATCCGAGCGACCGAGCGCGGATCGAGCGCGAGCGCGCAGCCGAGCTCCTCGCCAAGGTCAAGTCACGCATCGGTGGCCGCTGCATGGCCTTTGGCACGAGCATTTGGGACGAGAGTCTATACAAGGTGCGGCCGTGGCCTGTCCTTCCTCTGGCCTTGTCCGGAAGCTGACCGTTGCGGTCAACCTGCTAGGCCTGGTCGGCAATCGTCCGGAGCCTGATCCCAAACGCCCACCGCTTGACCGGCCACCTGTCACGACTGCGGGAGAAAGCACATGCGGCCGAGGCCGTCCTGTTCGAGCGACAGACCTTCCTCGTCGTCGCCCGCTCAGCGCCGTTACCGCCACGAGTGCTGGTCGACGGCCGGCTGCGACGGCCAAAGACGAAGTCGGTTGTCGACTCGTTCTCGGGCCACGAGGACCAGGACGACATCATCGCTGCCGGTGCGGTCGGCGCCTACTCGGAGAGCCCGGCCGACGTCGGCGCTCCAAACCGGTATGAGGTCGTCAGCGACATCTTCAAGATGTTCCGGATCGCCATCAACACGTGCGCTCTTGGATGGTTTGCCTGCCCTTACGTTGGACAGATCCTAATCTCCGTGTCAATCACCTCTGTGCAGCACAATCGGCGGCGGCGAGATGGATACCTGGTTGTCAGACTTCCGAACATGTTCAGTCGCGATTGAGGCCTTCACAACCAATACCTACTGCATGCTCCTGTCGAACGATCTGCGCGCAGGTCCGACCCCGCTCAACTTTTTTCCTATCGAAAAGGCGCACTCGCTGACCCCCTAAGTCTACCGCCTCAGATGCTGAGTACTTGCTCGAGGAGATTCGGGTTGCCCGCGCTCACTTCGAGGAGCTACACACTGGCACGGTTCACATCAAGTGCGCGTGAGTACCTTGCCCCGATCGAGCCCTGCGCTGCAAACAACTCAAGCGACCCTCGGCTGAACAACGTGCCGCAACTCTCTCCAGACTCTGCGCCAAAGACGGCGGAATGCGATACCTCTACTCGGATACTCCTACCGAGCAGGACGACCGAGAGGAGAGCGTCCTCGGTCTGCGGAACGCTGTCGCGGGCTTGCACCTCCAGCAGTCGTCGGTCGGCTAAGGCGCCACAAGCAAAGACTGGCGTTTGCAATTTGACGTTGTCTTTGATAGTCTGGCGTGATCGAGACAAAGGGCTAGGCGACCTGTCATGCGGCTCGTCGTCGTGGCAAAGGGGCAGTAAAGGTAGCAGCGCCGGCGAGCCACTTCTGAATTTTCGTTCTCCGCGCTGTCTCCCGGGGCGCTTTGTTTCCTGCCCGCGCGGGCGGCCGAGGCAGCCTCGCTCTGGCAGGCCCTTCCGAATCGAAGCCCAGCTGCAGCCAGTCCACACGCCGTCGGACCTCAGCCTCCTTCTTGTTCCGCTGTTTTCTCCTTCCGCCTGCCCCTAGACGTCTTGCAAGATGACCTCCTCGCTCGTTCACGTCAACCTGCCTGCCTCGGGCTCTAGGTGCGTGAACATCTGCTGCCCGAAGTCGGCGCCGTTCCTGCGCGAAGCCAACTCGAGCTGACCTGCGCTTCTCCCGCCCTGCCGCTCCTGCCTCTTTGGTTCTACAGCAGCCGGGCCCCGAGCTCGCTCACGCTTCAGCCCCTACCGCTCCTCTCGATCCTCAACCACTTTACTCGCCGCCCGACGGCGTCACAGACGCGGGTCATCGGCGCGCTTCTCGGTAAGCGCACTGAGGCCGGTGAGGTGGTCATCACCAACTCGTTTGCCGTCCCGCATGACGAGGCCCGGCTCTTCTTCGCCGAGAGCGAGTACAAGAGCATGCTTGAGAGCATCCGCAAGGTGTCGGGTGACAAGGAGAGCCTCGTCGGATGGTAAGTCGGAGCAAGTCAGAGCCCTGCCGCCTCGTTGCTGAACCCGCGCGCGACGTGCTCAACCCGGGCAGGTATTCGACCGCGCCCACACCCGACGTCTTCTCGGCCCTAATCCAGAACTTCTTCTCGGCCGAAACGGCGCCGTACCCGGCAGTCCACGTCACCGTCGACGTCTCGGCGGAGGGCAACGAGGAGGGACTCGGAGCTAAGGGCTGGGTCAGGTGTGTCCGCACGCTCTCAACGAGCTTCGAGTTGGCCCCTGAGCTGAATCCGAGCCTCTCCGTCATTGTGCAGCTCGCCGGTTGGCATCACCCCGAACGAGTATTGCTCTTTCCTCCCGATCCCGCTTTCGCTCGCCGTCTCAAACGCGCTGCACTCGATCCAGCCCTCAGCGGCCTCGGCCGCGCCTTCGGCAACGACGCCGCTGTCGGAGCTTGAGGCATCGCTCTCGACAACTCGGGCTGACCTGGCTCGCGTGCGCGCCTACGTCGACTCCGTCGTCAAGGGTGAGCAGGAGGGCGACGCCGAGGTCGGCCGGGCGCTCATGGACGTCTGCGGCCGCATCGGTGAGGGCGAGGACTGGGAGAAGAAGATCTCTGGACAGCTTCAGGTGCGTTGAAGTGAGCACAGGTTCGGCCTTGGGCTTGTCGCTGATCACGTCTGCCGTGCATCTCTCGACGTCTCGCTGCAGGATGCTCTCATGGTCTCGTACCTCTCGTCCCTCGTCCGCTCGCAGGTCGAGCTCGCGTCGCGCATCAACCTTGTTCAAAACTAGGCGTGTCTGCACGCGGCCTCTGCTACCGCTTGCCAACGTCTAGATCCGTTGCGCCCTGTACTGTCTCCCCCTCTTCTCCGCGGCGGGCGCATTAGACTTTGAGCGCCGTGTGCAACGATCCGCATGGCAGACTCACGACTGAGAGCGAGTGGGAAGGTCATCAATGTCATTGGCCAGGCGCCCGCCCTCACTTCTTGAGCGTCCGCTGCTTCTCGGCAAATTCGACAATTTTCTTCTCGACGAACATGCCCTTGCGCTTGCGGACGGCGTCCACGTACGTCTTAGCGACGTTGGCGCGCTCGGCGAGTGTACCGAGGTCCTCAAGCTCCTCCACAGTCGTCGGGACCCAGAAGGGGTCCTGGTCAAGCTTCTGGTAGCTGTGAAGAGGATGGTAAGGGAGACCTGGTCAGCAAGATGGGTGAGCCAAGGGGACACAGATAAGGGACGACGCACCCCGAGAAGATCAGTTGGGGGCTCGCCGCGCCAGATGACCGCTTGCGGATCTCGTCCGCAAAGCCAAACGACTCAACAACCGGAAGCAGTGCCCGGACGGTGAAGAAAGAAGTGCCCTCCTTCATCTCCTCAGAGACGATGCGCCCGCGGCGACGGGCGACGACACCGTACACTTTGCCGAGGACTTCAGCTAGGTTGGCGAAGCAGGGCGACTGTCAGCGTGGTTCGCTCATGAGGGTCAGACCGACACGTGGCACACGCACTCGACGTTTGGATGTCGCACGTGTACATGGCCAGCATGATTCGCGGCGACCAGTCAAGCAGACCGGCCCGGCAAGCGTCCTTGACAGACGAGATGAGCGAGCCCGTCGCCTGCGCGAGACGTGATCGGAGGGCGTCGTAGTCGTCCTCCGCACCGATATCGACGCTCTCAACGAGGAAGGCCATGCCGACCATTGGCTCAGCGCAGAGCGGACCCTGAAATGTCGCGATCTGAAAGCCAGATTCGATGCTATCGTCAAAGTCGCGCAGCAGGCGGTCGTTGTCCCTTGACTCGGACGAATCGTCGAGCGCGCCGTCCTCTGGCGTGTCGAGCGCCGATTCAAAACGTTGCCGAAGACTGAAAGACACGAGCGCAAATGGAGCTCAGTCAGCCTCAACCCCACGAGCGCTGCATTGGGACCGGGGCACACACAGCTTCTTGGAGCCGCCAGTGCGGTCAATCAGAAGATTGGGGCCGACCCGCTTCGGGCCGAATGCCCAAACCTGATCGGCCACGCCAGCCCATTCGCGGCCGGCCTGGGCGCAGACCTTCTCGAGCTCGGACCAGAACTCCTCGGGCTTCACCTCCTTGGCACCCTTTTCCTCGCCACCGCCAGCCTCGGTCAATTGCTTAGAGGCGACGTGCTCTGTCTCGTCGTCGGCATCAACGCGGGCACCACGCCGGTCAAGCTGGATGCGCCGCATCGTGCTCGTGTTTGCTTGAAGGAACGAGGTGATCTCGAGCGGGAGGGGGACGGCGCGGACCGTAAAGTTCACGGTCGCGTTGCTCGACGAGCCGTGGATCGTCCCGCGAAGCGCATCCTTCGTCTTCGGGGGAGCCATGTCTTTAAAGCTCCAAGCACAGCGTCAGAAAGGCTAAGCACGTTTACGCTCGCTACAATATCCAGTCTCACCAATGCCTTTGACCGCCGTCTCGCGGAAAGGAACGATCGGCTTCGAGGCCTGAATCTCGATTCGGGCAAAACGCTCGCGAAGATCTTTGAGGCAGCGCTGTAAGGGTATCGTTTGAAGGGGTCAGCGGTGAGGTTAAAGCAGTTGTGAGAGCCAAGAACTCCAGATGCACCTCGAGGTGAAGCTCGCCAGCAGTAAGGATGACGTGCTCGCCCGTCTCCTGGACCAGGGTCTCGACGCATGGGTCAGCCTGGTTGAGCAGACGTAGGCCCTCGACGAGCTTGGGAAGGTCGACGGGAGAAAAAGGCTCAAGCGCGACGCGGACGATCGGCGCCGACTGCGAGTGAGATGTTTGATGCTAGCGTCAGTTGCAAACGCGGGGCGTGTCTTGACGAGCCTGAAGACTAACCGTCATGATGATGCCGGCCAGGTTAACCCAGCCGTCCTCTTGGGCGTTGTTGAGGTCCCCATCGGCGAGACCCTTGGCCGACGATGCGTACATCGTTGCGTTGCGCATGACGCGACCCTCAAGGCCGTTGATGGCAAAGACGTTACCGGCCGGCACGCGGTCGACCTCGATGAGGTCGCGGCCCATCATCATGTAAAGGTGCGTCGGTCGAACCTCGGTGATGTATTTCTGGTTGTGCGGGTGCGTCGGCGGCAGCGTATCGTTGTACTTAGGTAGGAGAACTTGAAGAGGTGTGCCCTTGGTCAGCGTACCCGAGTAGAGGCGCGCGAAGCCGAGCAAGGTCTCCGATTCAAGCGTCGTGGTGCCAGCTGCTGGGGCCGGGAGGACTTTGGGACCTGACAAATTGATGATGGTCGACTTCTCCTCCGGAGTTGGGCCGTTCAGAGCTGGACTCGGGTTCGGCGTTGGGACCAAAGGAATACCAGGAGCGGCGAGCGCGCTTTTACTGACGGCGGGGGCCGCCGGAATGCTGTCGAGGCCCTCGCTCTCCGCTGGGGTCGCGGTTCCGCTTGGGCCCTTTCCATCGGCACCGAGGCCGATGAGCGACTCCTTGTCGAGCTGCTCCTCGAGCAGACGTTCCCGCGCTCGGCGCTCGCGCTCGATCCGGCCGCGCTCGCGCATCTCGTCAGCGGTGACCTCGACCCGGCGAAGCTCGGGCAGGTCCGTCGTCTTAACGGCGAACATCTTGGAGACGTAGACGACAAGCGGCGCCTCGGCCGACGCATCGCACGCGTAGAGGGCGCGCTCGACCCGCGTTGTCGGCTCGGCATGCGACTGGTACGACGTCGGGTAAAGCATCTTTGGCAACCGGATCGCCTGCGAGACCGGCGGTGGCGGTATGATCTCGACGACCGTCTGAAACGTCGACGTCGCGAGCGGCAGCCACTGCGACATGATCATCGTGCAGAGCTGCCGGTGGTCTTTGGTCTTGAGGTCTCGCGGGTGAAGCTTGACCGAAAGCGAAGTAACGATCTTAGACACGACGTCAGGGTTGCTGCAGTGAAAGACGCGGGTGAATCAGTCGCTGACGGCACAATCCCGCGACAACGTCATACAGTCCCGATACGCACTGGTCCATGATCGTACTCTCATACACCTTCCAGATATTGTCGAGAATGAACTGGACAAAGAGTGGCTTGAGCGTGCGACCCTTGAGCGCCCGATGGCTGACCACGCGCTTCGTCTTGGGGTCGAGGTAGAAGTCGCCCCAAAGGCACTTTCTCAGGTTGGCCTCCTTGATGCCAAGCTTTTGGGCGTACAGCTGGGCAAATCGACCGAGCCGGAAGGCCCAACCGTCGATGGCCGACGCAAAGATGACGTTGCCCTTGTCGGGGGCAAAGTAGATATCCTCGTCGTCCTTTTCCTCGAACTCGTCGCCATCGTCGACCTCCTCATCGGCCTCAACCTCGCCAGCCTTGGCCTCGCGACGCTCCTTCATTCTACGCTCACGCTCCTCGTGCCAGCGAAGATCATCCTCCATCCGCTCAGAGGCGAAAAATGAACCCATGACGGCATTGACGCCCTCGATGAGCTGCGACAAATGGTGGTAGGCCTCGTTCGGCGAGAGCTTGAGCTCGAGGATCAGCCGATCAATTTTGTTGATGACGAGGACCGGCCGCAGCTTATCGTTCCAAGCTTGCCGGAGGACAGATATGGTCTGCGAGGCCCAAAAGACGAGGTGTCAGTGCTAGAAACCGAAAGACGATTTGTGCGCCGACGCCACTCACCTGCGTGCAGACGCCCTCGACCGCGTCGACGAGGACCAGAGCTCCATCACACAGCCGCGAGGCCGTCGAGACCTCGCTCGAAAAGTCGACGTGACCGGGTGTGTCGATCAGCTGCGGATAACACGGCATTTACGGCGTCAGCTGCAAGGCACATGCGCTCTGACGGACATCGCCGGCCGGACGGACGTTGATGACGAAGTCTTGCGGCACAACCTCTGCTTTGCATGCAGCGTCGAACGCGGTCAGTCCAGCTTCAAAATCGACGGGACGGAAATGAGAGAAGGGGAAGGACCCTCGCCCTTCTTGCGCAGCATCCGGAAGCCGAGGCTGACAGCGCTGCTCTCCATCGTGATGCCGCGCTCGACCTCGTCCTCGCGACTGTCGAGGTAGCGCAGGCTGCCGGCCAGCCGGGGCGAGATAATGTTGTTGGCCGAAAGCAGCGAGTCGCAGAAAGAAGTCTTGCCATGATCGACGTGGGCGATGACGCAGATCGACCGGATCGACGACTGCTCCTGAAAGGCCTTGAGCGACATGGCGGGTGAGGCGCTGCGGCCGAGCAGAGGAGGCGGCTTGAAGGGAGGAAGCTCTAGAGGAAGAGTGCGAATGGCCGACAGTCGGGCTTTCGAGGCGGAAAAGAAGAGGAATGGATACCAGAGCAAGTGGGCTGGCCGGGGGAGAGGGATGGGTTGGGGAAGAGGCGAGCAGGTCCGTTCTGAAGGTTGCGAGGTCGGAGGAGCTGGGTCCGAAAGTGACGAGGTGATAGGTGGAGGGCAAAACTGGGCTCAGCCGCGCAGCCGGCTCCGATGGCCAAGGGCTGCTCTCCGGTCCATCGACGCCATGAATCGACTTTGCCTGCTGTCGCGAAGCCGAGATCCTGCTATCGCTCGGAGCTGTCTCATATGGGGCGAGATCCGCTGTAGAAGGGGGGGATCTCAGGATGACATATGCGTGCTGGACGAGCACCCCCGCGCGCAAGCTCACGTCGCGAACTCGACCTGCGACGCGTAGGCATGTTGCAACAGACCTTACACGGCGAGCCCTCATCAAGATGCACTTGGCGACTGGCAGGAATGACCGCTTTAAAAGCAAATAGGGTGTAGAATACTGTCGCTGCAAGGGGGAGGGCTACGGACAGGCAGGTCGGCTGACAGCTCCTGTCGAATGAGCTGGTCGACCTCGACGCGTCTCTCGACTTCGAGCAGCCACTCCGGTCCCTCTCGCCCTGACCCCCCGCCCCTTGTGCACCATATCTTTCAGCCCCTTGGTTCTCATAGGCGCGCCAACCAGAATCGCATCTAGATCAATCCAACTGCAGGACCTCTCTTTCCTTTCGCCCTTGCGGCCCTGCGAGCCCGCCCCGCCGATCCCCATCCATGGGCACCTCGAAGGCGGCTGGGGCAGCAGCACCCGCTCCGGCCTTCGCCTACCCCTCCGCCCACTCGTCAAATCCGGCTTACCTCGGCCCACGCTCATCGACGCCGGGCGACTCGGCGCCGTCGTCCGATCTTGATCCGCTCGCGCTCAGGCGGCTCGTCCTGCCGGCTTTGCGCGTCGAAGGCGAGGATGAAGTCGAGGATATGGACGAGGACGAGCACCAAGAGCTCGAGGACGAGGACGGCTTCGATGACGAGGACGAGAATGAAGATGGCGAAGGCGACGTCACGATCAAGCAAGAAGAAGGCGAGGACTACACTTTCGTCCGTCCTGCTTCTTGCGTCACAGCCTCGATGCGCGTCAGCATGCGCGTGTCGATGCCGCCCGACGACGGTTCGCTGAATCTGCCCTTCCCTCGAATTAGAGCGACCCGGACGAGCCCGAACCTGAACCAGATCCGGAACCCGAGGAGGTCATTGAGGATGAGATGGACCACCGACCGACGTGGGAGCGGGAGCAGCTCCGCGAAGAGATGAACCAGCTCGAGGATGCGGTGGCCGGGCTCGAGGATAACTATAGGCTGGTCGACCGGCTCGGAGAAGGTGCGCCGGCAATTCGCTGCCATAAGATGACTCTGTCGCTGACCATTTTGTCGCTTCTTGATCCCAGGAACCTTCTCTTCGGTGTACAAAGCTGTCGACCTCAAGCACGCCCAGTACGACAACTCGCTGTGGATCGCCTCTGCCGGCCTGCCTTCGCATGAGGGCTCGCACGATGGCTCTCGGGGCAAGCGAAAATCTAAGGTCTACGTCGCCCTGAAGCGGATCTACGTCACTTCGAGTCCGGCCCGAATCGAGAACGAGATTTCGATCCTGGAGGACTTGCGGTGCGTGCCGATGGAAGCTGTCGCCCTCGCTCGTGCGCAGCCAGCTGACCTGAAAGATTGCTTGGCGACTCACCCACTAAAGAGGGTGCCCAAATATCTCGCAGCTCATCACCGCATTCCGCTACGAAGATCAGATCATTGCGGTCATGCCCTTTCACTGCAACGACGATTTCCGGGTGCGTGGTCGCTCTGCGCAGCATCGGTCAGCGAGCTGTCGGTGACACGGCCGACTGACGCTCTCTCCTTCACCCGCTGCAGAATTACTACCGGCAAATGTCAACCGACAACCTCAAATGCTACCTGCGCGACATGTTTCGCGCCCTCCGGGCGACGCATGCTCGGGGCATCATACATCGCGACGTCAAGCCGGCCAACTTCCTGTACGACTGCCGGAAGCAGTTCGGCATCCTCGTCGACTACGGTCTCGCCCAGGTCAGTTCCCCAGGACCCTTGTGTAACAGCAACACAATCAGGCGCAGGATCGCCGACTGATGTCCCCTCCTTCTCCTGCAGCGCTACACGCCGCCGCCGAGCTACCAGGCCCCGAAGTGCCAGCACACGGGCGCTTCCTTCGATCATCCCCACGGTAAGCGTGAGCGCAATGCGTCGACAAAAGCGGTTGAGCAGGCAATCTACACGAGCCGAAAGCGGAGCAAGCTCGCGCCAGATAAGATTGGCTTCCCGGCCGAGGACAAGCGGTGGGTCCTTGGATGTCTCCCGAGCCGGCCGCCTCGTTGTAGCATGGCTGAACGTCATCCCCTGGTCACTCCAGCGCGAGCGTTAAGGCCAATCGAGCGGGCACACGAGGTTTCCGTGCCCCAGAGGTGCTCTTCAAGTGCCCGGATCAAAACGCTTGTCGGTCCTGCGCTAGCGACTGCAGCCCTCTCTCGACCCTAGGCTGGTGGCTGACAAGTGCGCGCCTCTCTACCATCGCAGCGATCGACATCTGGTCGGTCGGCATCATCCTCCTGTCCTTCTTGTCGCGCAAATTCCCAATCTTCAATTCGAACGACGACACCGAGGCCTTGATGGAGATCAGCGCCATCTTTGGCAAGGCGCGGATGGACAAGTGCGCGGCAATCCACAACCGGACGTTTCTCTCCAACCTGCCCTCGATCGACCACGAGGGTAAGTCGCTCGAGTCGATCGTCCTCGTCTCGAACCCGGACCTGTGGAATCACCAAGCATTCCCGCCGCCGAAGCCGCTGTTCCTCGACGACCCGTTTTACGAGCCCCCGCCGAACGAGGCCCAGCACCGACACGAGATTGAGCAAGCGCTCGACCTTCTCAAACGCTGCCTCGCGCTCGATCCGTGCAGGCGTTTGACGGCTGCCGATGCGCTGAAGCACCCGTGGCTTCGGCGGCCAGGGGTTGACGAGGACAAGGACGGCCCGCGCAAGCCTAAGGAGGGCGTCTGCAAGCATATGCACCGGATCGAAGAGGGCGGCATCCGTGCGTACGCGCTCAGCTGCCTTTTGGTCGCCCATCGATCTGATGCCAACCCTCTTTTCCCTACCTGCAGACGAGGTCTGGGCCGGTGGCGAATGGCACGAAGTCGGCCATGGCGATGCCATCGCGATGGGAGACAAGCGTGCGTCGTCCAAGCCCTGCTTGGCGCAAAGTGCATCCGGGGCTGACAACCTTGCGAGTGCTCTTTTCGCCACAGCCTGCCCGATCCACGCCGTCCACCGCTGAAGCCCCCTCGGCCAAAAGCAGCTTCACGAAAACCAGCTTCAAAATAACGACACAATATCGACACGCGGAGGCGGCGCCACGTACCATCTTTGGCACGCCTCTTTTTAACCTCTTCCGGTCAATCGCAAGCGGTACTTCGATTCGCCCTTCGCCATCGGCCGACTGCCTGTCTGCAACCAGCAAGCACGCCTCACATCGCACTTTTTCACCCATTGGCATTCACACCCAGCACTGCTCTCTCTCGACCTCTTGACGATTTCCATGACGCCCGTGTGACCTCGCTCTTTTTGTCTCTGCGCCTTAACCCCCCCCCCCTTCCCCTCCCCGCCAAAACGCGGGGGGGGGGGGAGGGGGGCGGGAAAAGGGGGCCCGTTTCAGGGTTCGCGGGTGCTTTACCCAGACGCGAGCGCGCGACGGCGGGCCGGCCAGGCTGGAAACTAGGCTGTCACGCCTGAGCCGCCCTTCCTCTGGCCCCTCCTTCGATCCTTTCCCCCTTCCGCCCCCCTTACGACCGGCCGGCCTTTCTCAGTGCAGCCTGACAACGCAACTGAGCCAACGGAAGCCTGCGCATCGTTCCGTCCGTCCGACGGACTTGCCGCCGACTCTTCGACTTGCCTGCCAAGCGAATCATCGCGCAGCCGACGGAGCAGCCAACCAGCCACCGCCCTCTCGCCCAACCAGCTCTCGCCAACTCCCTTTGCTCAGCCTACCTGTTCCTTCGCCGCTAATTCGATCCCAAGTTTGGATCGCCAGAGCGAGCAGCTCTATCGCAAGTGAGCCAGGTTGCCGCTTTACGCCGCGTGCCTGTATGCAAAGTCAAAGGGATCGCCTATTGACAGCTTGTTTTGCGTTGGTGGCAGGCCCGACCGACCCTTGCATCGGCTCGACCAGCATCGTCCCCTTGAAAGGGGCTTCCTGCTCGCCTAGGCCCTCAAGACGGTCAACAGCTATACTGTAGCCAGCCTGTGAGTTCTGTCTTCGTCTGAACGCTTGGGCACACTGCCTTCGGACCCTCGGCTGACGAGCTGTCGCTGGCTCGCGCGCGCAGGCCTCTCGGATCACCGCTGCCCGGTCCACACCCCTTCCACCCCCTTCCTCACCTCCTCTCTCTCGTCCGCGATGGCTCCAGCGGCATCCGCCCCGTCGAGGGAGATCACGACGAAGCACGACGCGCTCTCGCTCATCAAGGATCAAGGTGGTGTCTCGCTTTACCCCTCGGACGACGAGCTCGTCAGCCTGCTTCAAGGCCGCTTCCGATCGGACCTACCTTACACCCGGCTCGGCTCCTCGGTCCTGCTCGTCGTCAACCCGCTTAAAACGCTTGCCAACCTCAACGAAGCAAGCGCCAGCTCGTACGCTGAAAAGGACTGGGTAAGCACGGCGTCTGGGCCTAAGCCCGACCGGTCGCTTCAGCCGCACATCTACGAGCTGGCTGTTCGCGTGTTCGCGCTCGCAAGTCGCACACAAGAGGATCAAGCTGTCATCTTCAGGTGCGGGCAGACCCAATTTGCGAGCGCTTCAACTTAGACTGATACATTCTCGCTCCCGCTCCACCTCCAGCGGCCTGACCGGAGCCGGCAAGACGTTCAACTCTGAGCGCTTTGTCGAGCAGGTGCTGCGCCTCGCGGCAAAGTCGAAGGCCGAGAAGCGCATCGCAGAGCGCCTCAAGTCGGTCTACAACGTCCTCGATTCTTTTGGCACGGCAAAGACGCCAACGAATGCCTCGGCCTCGCGCTTCGGCAAGTATCTTGAGCTGCATCTGACAGACGCCGGCCGCCTTGTCGGGGGCAAGCTCCTCGTCTTTGGCCTCGATAAGTCGCGCGTCAATCGGCTTCGGCAAGACGAGCGCTCGTACAACGTCTTCTACCAGTTGCTCGCCGGCGCTGACCCGGACGAGCGTGACGCGCTAAATCTTGACGACCCGTCGAGCTACGCGCTGCTGGCCTCGTCTGGATGCTACCTCTTGCCTGGTGGTCCACTCAGCGATGACCACGCCCAGATGGGCGAGCTTCGAGCCTCGATGGCGAATCTGGGCTTCAAGCACCGACACCTCGCCTCGATCTGGCAGCTCTTGACGGCGATCCTTCTGCTTGGCAACCTTGAGTTCATTGACAACGGCCAATACGAGCTGTCATACGAGTCGGCGACAGTCAGCAACCCAGAGGTTCTCGACGAGGTGGCCAATTTGCTCGGCCTCGGTCCGGCCGAGCTTGAGCAGGCGCTCACCAACAAGTCGGCCTTTATCCGAAACGAGCTCACGTCGCGCTTCCTCAACGCCGGCGAGGCCGCTCGCCAGCGAGACTCGCTCGTTCGCGACATCTACACGCTCCTCTTTGCTTACGTCGTCGATACCATCAATCGCAACCTCGAGCCCGAGGCCGAGACGGTTGCAGGTGGCCGAACCATGGTCTCGGTCTTTGACCAGCCGGGCTACCAAAGCCGAACGCCGAGTGGTTCGCTCCAGGTCACCGACCGCGTGCCGTTGGTCGCGTCTGCAAATGGCCAGAATGCGTTCGAGGAGTTCACTTACAACTACGCAGCGGAGCTCACCCACGCTTCATACGTCCGTCGAGCGTTCAGCGACGGCCACGGGTCCAATGCCGGTCCCACCGCCGACCGGGTCTCGCTTCCAGCCGTGATGACGATGGACAACGCCGGCTGCGTCGAGCTGCTTCGGGGCGGCCCTGTCGGCAGCAAGTATGACCGCAAGATCGGCGGGCTCGCAGGTTTTCTCAGCCGCAATTGTCTCAAGCCGTCGACCAGAGGCTCGTCCGATTGGGACAAGGACGTCCAGCTCCTCGAGGGCCTGACTGAGAAGTTCGGCCCTCACGCCTCGTTTGTTACCTCGCCCGAGGTCGGCCTCGGCCCTTCGGCGATGAGGGAAAAGACGCTGTTCGGCATCAATCACTACGCCGGCAGCGTCTCGTACGACATTCACGGCTTTGTCGAGAAAAACACGGACGTGCTCGATCCGTCGCTCGTTGATCTGTTGCGCGGCTCGCGCAACGCCTTTGTCAGCCGGTTGTCGTCGGCCGGCATCGCAGTTGAGACGCACCCAAACGATAACGAAGCCGTCGTGCAAGCCCAGATCCCCATCACACCGCTTCAGCACCCGACCTCGGTAGCGGCTTCGCCTTTCGCGGACGGCAACAGCGCCGAGCCTGAGTCGCTGCTCATCGAGGGTCGGATTTACCCGGTAACGACCCAGCTGAATGCGACACTAGCCGACATCATCACCAGCTACGAGAGGAGTCGGACATGGGACGTTCTGTGCATCCGACCCAACGACAATGCATTGCCCAACGCGTTTGATAAGCGCCGCGTCAAGTCGCAGGTCCGCGCCCTCCTCCTGCCCGATCTCGTCATCCGGCGCCAGACCGAGTACGTGGCCTCGTTTGCCTTCGCAGACTTCGGTTACCGTTACGGTCTCGGCCAGGGCCATGGCCTGGCAGCCATCCTTAACTTCGCGACGACCCGCGGCTGGGCGGAAGGTGCCGACTTTGCCATGGGCGAGGAGCGCATCTGGCTCAGCTATACCGCATGGCGCGAGATCGACGACGAGCTACGCTCGACCGAGGCCGACGGCGAAGTCAATGAGACGACGGAGGAGCGCGATCACGGCGCCGCCTTTGCCGGCCTTGCCTCGCCGAACCAGCCCTGGGCCGGCGATGGGGCTGGATCCGAAAGCCAGCAGAACCTCGTCCTCCAGCGGACGGACACCCACGGCTCGGGCTACCTTGAACCGGCCGAAGGCCAGGGTTTCGGCGGCGACGCTCGCTTGATCAGCAAGAACGGTTACGCTTCAAGCTGGATCGAGCCTGAGCAGTGGGACGACAAGGGTGCGCCCGAGCACCCGCTGCGAGACAACCGGCGCGAGAATGACCCAAGCGACCAAGTTGCGAAAGACCTCGCTGATGGCCTCGTCGTCAACGAGAAGCGGCCCGGCGTGCTTGAGGAGAAGGTTGAGGAGACGCGGGCGCGCGTCTGGTGGCTCCGCTACGTCAAGCTGACGACGTGGTGGGTGCCGACGTTTGCACTCAAGTCCTGCGGCGGCATGAAGCGGGCCGACATCCGGCTCGCCTGGCGCGAGAAGCTCGCCATTTTCCTTAGCATCTTCTTCATGTGCGGCGTCGTTATCTTTTACGTCGTCGTCTTCGGCCGCCTGTTGTGCCCCAACTTCGCTAAGGCTTGGAACACAAGCCAGCTTGGCGAGCACGCCCAAGAGAACGACTTTTTCGTCGCTGTCGCCGGTGCGTCCGCTGCCCATCCTATCCGCCCCCCCCCCCTCTCCCCATTTCCTGACTGCCTCTATGCCGGGTTTTGGCCTGCAGGCAAGGTCTACGACATCACCGACTTCTGGCAGGGCCAACACAGCGACGTTGCCGCCTTCCCGGTCACGGACGAGCTCATGCTTCAACTCGCCGGTCAGGATCTCACCGGCTACTTCCCAATCCCGTTCACCGTCTCGTGCCCGGGTCTCGTGACCGACGAGACGCTCACGCTCCAACGCAACTTCACGCCGATCGCCGACTATGCCGTTCATTGGTCGGGTGAGCAGCAAAATTACGGTTCGGCCGCCCTTGCCGACAACCAGTGGTACCCCAACAAGTTCCTCCCCTTCATGAGAGACTTTTACAAGGGCGACTTTGTTTGGAGCAAGGGTGAGATCCAGGGCCAGGCCGACTCGGGCGCCAAGTGAGGCTGCATTATCATTTCCCTTTCGTTGTTCAACCCAGCTGACCGAAATGCTGCCCTTTGCTTTCCCCCGTCAGGACCTGGGGCGTGTACAAGGACGGCGTCTACGACATCTCCGACTACCTCCAGACGCTCACTTACTACGAGGCCGCGAACAGCAGCGACTCGCAGTATTCGTTCCTCGACGACTCGATCACGCGTCTCTTCCAGAATCAGCCGGGCAAGGATCTGACGACCCGCATGGAGAAAGCTCTCGGCGCGATGAACGCGACTTACGCCGCCCAGCAATACACGTGCCTCCGCAACGCGTTCTACGTTGGCCGGACCGACTTCCGCGACACGCCGCGCTGCACTGTCAACAACTATATCCTGCTCGCCTTCTCGGTCATAATTATGCTAACGATCGGCGCCAAGTGTACATCCCCTCGATCCTACATCGTCATTGCTCCTACAGCTGATGTTGGACGCTTCCCGCCCTTGTCTCCTTCGCACAGTTTTGGCCGCGCTCCAGCTGTCGAGCAAGCGCAACCCCGAGATGCTCGACAAATTTGTCATCTGTCAAGTGCCGTGCTACACCGAGGGCGAAGAGTCGCTTCGGACGACGATCGACTCGCTCGCCGCGCTCCGATACGACGACAAGCGCAAGCTTATGTTTATCATCTGCGACGGCAACATCTATGGCAGCGGAAACGATAAGCCGACGCCGCGAATTGTGCTCGACATTCTCGGCGTCGACGAGAAGGTTGAGGCCGACCCACTCATGTTCAAGTCGGTCGCCGAGGGCTCCAAGCAGATTAACTACGGCAAGGTTTACTCGGGCCTGTACGAGTTTGAAGGCCACGTTGTCCCGTGTGTGGCGTCCTTCTGTGCCTGCTAGCATTCGCGTCATGCACCTGACCCTCTCTTTTACACTACTAGGTACATGGTCGTCGTCAAGGTTGGCTCCCCGCGTGAGCGCAGCAAGCCCGGCAATCGGGGCAAGCGCGACTCACAGTGCCTCTTGCTGCGCTACCTCAATCGCGTCCACTTCGACGCACCGATGTGCCCGCTTGAGCTCGAGATGTATCACCAGATGCGCAATGTGATTGGTATCGACCCAGCCTTCTACGAGTACTTGTTCCAGGTCGACGCCGACACGGTACGTTCCCTTCTCCAGTCCTCTCCCTAGCCTGCGTTGCTGCAGAGAGCTGACCTCGCCCGGGTCTCTGCCAGTGTGTCGCGCCCGAGTCGCTCAACCGCATGATCTCGTGCACGATTGACGACTCGGCCATCATCGGCATCTGTGGCGAGACCAAGCTTCAGAACGAGATGCAGTCGTGGACGACGATGATCCAGGTGTGCTGCTTCGCGGAGTGTGGTTCGACGTTCCGTATTGATCACCTCTTGTCCATCGGCCTTTGCAGGTCTACGAGTACTTCATGTCGCATCACCTCGCCAAGGCGTTTGAGTCGCTCTTTGGATCGGTCACGTGTCTGCCCGGTTGCTTCTCGGTCTACCGCCTGCGTACGGCCGACAAGGGCCGGCCTATCATCATCTCGCAGCGTATCATTGACGACTACTCCGAGCCGGTCGTCGACACGCTTCACAAGAAGAACTTGTTCTCGCTTGGCGAGGACCGGTACCTGACGACGCTCATGATGAAGTACTTCCCTTCGTACAAGATGAAATTCACGCCCGACGCGCTCGCCTACACGGTGGCGCCCGACCGTTGGTCGGTTCTCCTGTCGCAGCGTCGGCGCTGGATCAACTCGACCATCCACAATCTCGGCGAGCTTTACTTCCTGCCAGAGATGTGCGGCTTCTGCATCTTTTCGATGCGCTTCATTGTCTTTCTCGATCTCATTGGAACAATCGTCTGTCCAGCTCCCCTGCCACTCCCTTTTTATCTGTCTGCAGCCGCTGAAGACTGTCCGGTTCGTCATCTCCTCGGTAGATCCTACCCGCGACTTGCGTCTACGTGAGTCATCTGTTGCCGACAAGCGTCCGACTGCTCCTTGTCTGATAACATCTCTTTGCCGGCTCCCCCCCCCCTTCCCCCTTCTAGCTGTTTTACTTGATCATCACTGTCGGTCAGTTGCTCCCAACACCTCGGCCGCCATCACAATCGAGACGACTGCTGACTCGCCTATAATCCTGCTCAGCCATTGGTCAAGCGCCTATCCCGATTATTGCGCTCGCAATGATTGGCGCGACGTACGGCCTGCAGGTGCGTAGGGACTCGCACCACTTCGAATCAGCAAAGGTTCCTGGGGGACTGACGCATCACTACTTGTCTACAGGTCATCATTTTCCTCATCAAGCGCGAATTCATGCTCATTGGCTGGATGGTCATCTACATCCTCGCGTGAGTCGAATACGCGCGAACTCGGTCCCATCGATCACGTCGTTGACCCTACGTGCCGCTCTCTCCGCAGGTACCCGATCTACTCATTCTTCCTCCCAATCTACTCCTTCTGGAGCATGGACGACTTCAGCTGGGGTAACACGCGCGTCGTCGTCGGCGAGGGTAAGGATAAGATAATCCAGATGCCTGAGGACGAGTACTTTGACGACTCGATGATCCCCCTCAAGAAATTCAGCGGTCCGTCCGGCCGGCGATGTCTCTTTCAGGCACGGCTGAGGTTGACCTCCCATTGCTTTCATAGATTACGAGAACGAGGTTTGGGAGAAGGTGTCGCGGCAAGACTCGGGCTCGGTCGCCGGCAGCGACTATGGCTCGCAGCGCGACAGCGCTCGGCCGCGAGCTCGAGCGGCGCCCATTAGCGGCTATGACTCGCCCAACGGCGGCGACTACTAGTACGTCAATTGCATTGCGTCTCCGCTTTGTCCTTTGAGCCCCCAATTGGCTGATGTCTCTCTGCCGATCCGTTCTGCGTAGCCGCGACAGTTCACCGCTCAAGCATCACGACTCAAACCAAAACTTACGGTCTGGATCTGGCAGCCGTGTCGGCTCGCCTTTCGCTCCGGGCTCGCAGTATGGCGGTGGCGGCTCGCAGTACGGTAACCCTGCGCTGCCGTTTGGCGCGCCAATGATGCTGCCGCCGATGGGCTTCAACGCTGGGCCGCATGCCGGATCGGATTATTCGCAATCGCTCCTGCCGCCCCAGTTCCCGGGCATGGGTGCGCCGCGCAACACGATGATGAGCCTCAACTCATTTGCTGGCTCCATGCCCGGTCCTCCCTCGTCCTATGGCGGCAGTGGCTTCCCTCTTCAACCCGGCCTTGGCGGCGGCATGGGCAATGCGCGCATGTCGACGTTCTCTCTCGCAACGACGGCCAACCTCTTTGGCGCGACGCCGGCGAGCGAGAGTACCGATCCGACTGATGACGAGATCCTCGCCGAGCTTCGGCATTACCTGTCGACGCAGGACCTCATGACAGTCACTAAAAAGTCCGTGCAATACATAGCCTGGCCCGTCAATGACCCAAACTGACCGCTCGTGGTGCCCCCGCAGAACCTCTCGCACCGCCGTCTTCGCGCGTTTCCCCAAAGCGGACCTCTCAGGCCGAGTTGCTTGGCTCAATTCTTGCATCGACCAGATTCTCCAAGGCCAGTGAGACGCCCAGTGGCTTAGATCTCATCGGCCTCTTCTTCCTCGCCTTGCTTCTCCTCCACCCTCGCATAAGGGCAATGGACATTTTTCCTCCTTCACCCTCGGACTCTCGCCCTTCTAGCATCGACCGCCTCTATGATAGCCATCTCTTTTCATCACACGACTATCCTTCGCCGTTCGAGTCAATACCGTTTCTTCCCTTCCATCACACGCCTCTCCCGCTCGCGTGGAGCTCTGTCGCCCTTCGCAGCAGCTGCACCTCGACCCCTCCATCACTGCACCGCTCCTCGATTGCGCACCTCGCCCTTGCTGCACGTCTCCTCATGTTGTCGTTCCGTCCGATGTGGGAAGTTGAGGCAACGCCGGGCGCTGTGCGCGTCATCGGCGTGCTTGGAGTTCGGGCCGGTCGCAAGTGTCATCTCCTACGATGGGTTCACGGAGGTGGTTGCTGCGCTGCGCTCATTTACGGGTGCGGCGAGCAGACGAGGAACAGACGAGCCGACCCTGCCTCTTCCTTGCCCTTCCTGCCCGCACCCCTCCCCTTCGTTTACCTACCCATCCAGCAGCCATGGCCGACGTTCCAGTGCAGGCGGGGCCCAAGGTTCAGCCGCCGCCAGCGTTTCCCTATGTCCGGGTCGACACCGTCGCCATCGTGAGCCCTCGCCTGTTCCCGCCGCTCCGATGCGAGCTGCAAAGCCCAGCTTGGGTGGCTGACGCCCGGCTTTCCATCCGCCGCCTCGCGTTCAGAAGCAACAGCTGCACGACATCCTCGGCTCGCGAGGCTTGCCCTATTGGGAAGCACTCCGCGAATTTCTCACCGGAAAAGTCGGCCGCCAGGAGCTCGAGGACCTCGTCATGAGCCTCGCCAGCGTCGTCGACCGGCAGTTCGGTGCGTATTCCGACCCTCCCATCCCCTCCCCTTTTTCTCTAGCCAGGGCGCTCGCAAACTGGTGAAATCGACAGCCATCGCCACCGATATCTCGGCTAGAGCTGTCGTCGGGTGGATGGATGGATGGATCGGGCTGGGGCGACGACCTCTCGCAGGGGAGGTCAAGCCAGCCGGGCGCGGCCGCGCCGAAAGGCCTCGACCGCCACGAGCTCCCGGACCCTGCTTTGACGGCCACCCACCGTCATCAGTCGGCCCATCCAGCTCAGGATTTTAGTGCCCTGGATTTGGGATGATCGCGCGGATCAGCTCGTGCCATTTTTTAGTCGAGGCATGCCCTATGGCGGTCATGGACAGGCCGGGAAGGCGTCCTTTGGTCGGCTGCTTTTTCGCGCGGGAGGCGGCTTGGAGCGGCGCCGCCATGGCAACGTCCCCTCGCCGGCCCCTTTCCCCCTTTTCATGGCCGGGCGTTTCAGGTGGCGCGTGAGATGGCGTTTCAGAAAAGGGCTTTTCCCTCGTTCGAGCCCAGCGCCATTGGCTGACAACACGCCCACCGTTTGCGTCCTCGCAGTCCCTCTCCACAACCACTTTCTCATGGCCATCGTGTCCAACGCTCACAACTCGTCGACGACGCCGGCACCTGGCCCCGGCCTGGCTAAGCGCAGTCGGCCGGACGACGTGACGCCGTACGGCGCCAAGCGGCGCGTGCTCAGCTGGGTCCTCGGTACTTCGCGCCGCGAGCGCGAGAAGCTCAAGGTCCGTGATGCCTACGAGGAGACAGTTGAGAAGACGATGAAAGACGTCGAGCGTCGGCGAGACGAACGGCGTCGGACCGGCGCCGGTTGGGTTGGTGGTTCTGAACTCACGCGCGAGAGGGCCGTTCTCGGCCCATCAATAAGCGTCAACGTTGATGACGACTCACGTTTGCCGTTACCAACAGGTTTGTTTATCCTACCCTCTCTCTTTTTTGGCCATGCTCCGCGTACTCCAATTTGCCGCTGACCGACATGCCCGCCTGACTTAGCTGCGAGCATCCTGCACCCGGCTTCATTTGGCTCGGCGGTCGAAAGCCGCTTCCTTCCGTCAGCGGATGAGCTAAGGAGTCGCATTGCTCGTGTGTCTGTCGAGAGTGGGCTTGAAGGAGCTTCTCCCGGTGTCGGACAGTTTCTCAACGCCGCACTTGAGGTGCGTCTCGTCCATTATTTCGAAACCTGATCCGACCCTAACAATGGGAATTTATCGCGTTATCCTCCACAGGACCAACTGAAGGCTATCATCACCTCGCACCTCCACCTCCACCGCTCCCACCAATTCAGTCTCGCGTCCCCGTCGGCATCGTCGTCTCAGCCGGCTCTCTCGTACACGGCCTCGGCACCAGCATCGCCGACATCCACTGCCTCGACCTTACCACCCCAGACGCCGCCGGCCACCTTCTCGCAGGCTGCGTTTGAGTCCCTCCTTACAATTGCGCCGGCGACAATCCTTCAGCAAGGCCGCGTCGCTCGAACCGTTCAAGAGGGCGTCTTGGACGAGGAGGGCTTCCAGCAGCTGTGGGCTGAAGCTGCAGCTGAACGGCGCAAGGTCGCAGGCATCGACGACAAGTGGAGCTCAACCGGGCGACCCGCGCAGCGAGAAGAAGAAGCAGAGGACCCCGACGAGGATGGCAAGGCTAAGGGCAAGAGCAAGAGGTGCGCTATTCTTGTCGTGCGCGTTGTAAGCTCATAGAACTGATGCTGGCCCCTCCTTTGTACACTTAGTCACGTTTACGATTACGTCGACCCAGCCGCAATTCTCAACACGTTGTAGCACACCGCCCTCTGTCATCGCGTGCCTTGGCTTTCCTCCGCGCGCTGTTTACTTTATCCAATTCCCTCGCATGTTTCGTAGCTGCATCCAGCCTGCTAGTTTCGGCGCTGTCACACTTCTCCACACTCATGTTCACCGTTCCTTACGCTGCATCCCTTTGTTGCTACCATCATGATCCTGACAAAGCCTCAATGAGGGGAAAGACTTAGGAAATCCAGGGGTCGAGGAGTTCGTCATGAGATGCCGAGCCCGCTGAGCTGACCGTTGAGCGAAGACGGGGGAGAAGGCTGCGGGATCCCCTGCTGCAAAAACGCGAGGACGAGTGGTATCAGGCTGGAAAAGGCGTAGCAAAAGACGTCAGCAGTTGACCTTCGCAACAGAGCCTACCTTGAAGCACCGCACCTGTTCTGTTCGCACTGGACACTAATCTGTCGCCCGGTCTGCGCGGGGAAGAACTTGGACGCGGCAAGGCTCTCGAGCTCCTGGGTGAGTTTCGGGCTGTCGGCTGTCGTGTTGTGCCGAGTCGGACCAGGTCTCGACCGGGAAGAGGTAGCGTGTCGTCCCCTATCGCGCTCGAACTCAGCATCAAGGTCGGCTTCAATGCGCCCAGCACGCAGAGCTGCAGCCAAGTCGAGTACGTCAGGACTAGCGGTGAAAGACGATTCACCAGCCAGTAAAGAGAATGGAAGACGCACGATAAACCTGAGAGACTGACGCGGAGCGCTGATTGCCGGCAGCCAGCTTGCCCCGGCTCGGCTGCAAGTCAGGGTCCACTGGCAGCAGCGCGTCACGCAAAACCTGGAGCGCAACGATCTCGGCGGCCTCGCGAACTTGATGCGGAACGGGTCCTTGTGGAGCGACAAGCTGCCGCGCGGCGGTCGAGCGCTGGATCTGACCCTGCAGCGTGCCAGCCCAGCGAAGTCGCGTCTCCAGGTCCTCAAAGCTGAAGAGGTACTTGCGCCGTGTGTTTGTGGGCTCGCGCATGAAGGATAGCTGGAAGGTGTGACCGGGACGCATGAATGCTCGCATGACCTCGAAAGACTTGCTGATCGGGAGAGCCGTGTAAAGCGGCGCCGTCGGCCCAATGCGGGAGATCAGCATCGTTTTCGGCCCGAGTGAGATACCTGCCCTCGATGATAAGGAGTCAGAACAGTGTATCAACACAAGGGACGATGGCCATCGTCTGGACAGACCGGTTACTCGGAACGAAACTCGCGAAGCGTTCGCAAACGTCAAAACAGGCGGGTCGAATGAGAGACCCGAGCCATGAAGCCGGATGATGAGCTTCGGGTCCGGCTCAGGAATCGTGATATAAATCGGATCGCTGGCGACACGATACGTCAGTCGAGATGGTATCCGCGTCGGCAGCTGGTGGGAAAGCGCACGATTGCGATCAGCCCTCGCCGCAGCATTGCAAAGAAATTGCGTACTGCGCACAACGTAGATGTCGCGCTCAAAGGATGCGTCCTCTGACGACAAAGCTTGCGAGAGCTTCTCGTTCTTGATAGAAGCGCTGGGAGGATCGAAGGCAACGGTCAGTCGGGTGATAGGCAAATGTCTTGCAGGCCTGCGGCCTCACTAGAGGGCTTCCAAAAGGTCGTCCCCTACAAGGCAACGAGGGTCGTGCACGCGGAAAGCGGCAATAAAATCGTCTACCGAGATGGCTTGGTTACCGAAGCCGAATGATCCGAAAGATGAGGTCGGGTTCAGGGCATCCTGTTGATCAAGCGATCACGTCAGTCAAGCCTGCGGAATTGAGAATGGTGAATGCCAACCGACATTGAGCTGCATAATCGCCAAAACAAGCTGAATGGCGATGTCGGGCGGAAAGGATGCGATGGCCGCATTTGCCTCTTGCCATTGGACGGCAAAGGCTACGAGCAAGCGCTCACCAGCGTTGGCTTCGGTCGGCAGGCGGAGTGAGAGAAGGAAAATGCGCAGGGCCTCGTCGATCCGGACGCCGCCGAAAGAAAATTTGACGAGGAATTGACGCAGGAGGCCGGCGCTCTTCTTAGCTGCCAACAATTCACCTAGCCGCGTCCGGTCGAGTTCAATCGTCTTGAAGAGCATCGAGGCAACACTGTCCTCGGGCAAACCGCTCTGCTCGACCAGCTCCTGTACGGCTAGTCCTGGATCGGCGGCAAAAGTCTGAACAAAGCTAACGACCAACGGATGTTGCGACTTAATCGTGTCAGGCGTGCCGTCGTCATCACGGAGACCGCTCAGCCTATCATAGTCGAAAGGTCAGAACAATGATGCGCAAAACCTCTCGGCCCAAGGCTCGCGGGACGTACTTCAGCTTGGGCAACTCCACGATGCTCTTGACAATGAACTTGTGATCTAACGTCGGCGTTTCACCATCGTTGAGAATTGGCTTGCCGATCACGAGCAGGTCAGTGAAGAGGAAGAGATAGCGATCCTTCGCCGTCTGCAAAAAATGGTCGAAATCGTTCAGCGGAGCCCCGCGATTGAGCTGTCGGAGGACTGACGTTGTTGTTCACAACCTGCAGGCAGGGCGAGTGTAGTAGAAGGGTCCGCGGTGGAATCGATAGCTGCGAAGGTCTAACTGGGCTTGACGCGGCGATGCCGAGAATCGAGTCAAGGCGGGATAGGATGTCGATTGCTTTCGGCGTAAAGACGACGTCGGCCGGCGAGTTGGTGTCCGGGGCATCACCGATAGAGCCTCCTTCACGCTGGACGATCTCGTCCGCTCGCAGGTCGTGCCTTGATTCATCCTCGTACTGCGAGTCCCTAGCATCCTCCACAGTGTCGAATAGCTCGAGTGGCGGCGCCAGAGCTAAGGCAGGAGCAGATGGGAGAGACGCCGGCAGCGCCGTGGGCGAGACGGAGGGAGAGCCAGCAGAGGGGCCAGCGACCATTTGTCGAGGAGAAAGGTTGCCTTGTGAAGGCCGCCGACTCAAAAGGGTGGCCGATGCCGAGGGCGAAGGCGAAGGCGAGACTCGACGAAGGGAGTCCTGCACGGACGGCCGACGATTCGAGCGGGCAGCCTCCTCAGCCCGGAGTGAGTCTGCAGCTGACGGTCGCCGGACCATCGATGGTGTCGGGGACCCTGGTAACATTCCGTCGTCGACCGACTGCTTGCGGTCGTGCCCATTGCCGCCCGTCTTGAACTTTTTGGCAAGCCACGAAATCTTGTTGGCGGACTGCTCAGGTGACGCTGATCTCGACGAGGCCAGGTCGATGTACTTTGGCCCGGACGCTAAGGGGGCTACGGCAGGACTGAGCGAGGTGATGCTCGCGCCGCGGGACCGACCGCCGCCATTCTCCGTGATACCAGGGAAGGGGGCGAGCTTTGAATCTGCGTACCGGTCAAGGTTTGGCACCGGGACAGAGCCGCCGGATTGACTTGGCGAGCGGTCATGATCTTCCGACTGTCGTCCGTCGAGCGGCGAGACGACGCCTGAGGGGACCGGGCTATGCGAGGGAGAGATGTCCTGGCTCTGGGTGGCAAAATGAGCCCCTGAAGATGCGACCGGGCTGCGGCCGAGTGGCGTTGCCTGAGACGAAGCCTCGCTTGCAGTGATCGAGGGCCGAGGGAATGCAGCCTGCCTTAGCATTGGCGCTGATGTAATAAGGGTGATGATCAGCTCGTGCTGAGTGGCGGCTGCCGCGGACGGACGTACTGAAGTCGTCGTCATCGCCCTGACTGTCTTCCTGGAGCGTCTCAAAGTCCAACGCACGCTCCGCCGCGCTCTCTGGCATCGGTTCCGCATCGGCTTCGGCTCGGAGTGCATCGCCCGGCGCGATGCTCATAGGGAAGCTGGCCTGGCTTGTCGCTTGCAGCTGCTCATCGCCTGCGTGGTCGAGCCCGCGGGAGAAGAAAGTCGGTTGCTCCAGCTCAGCAGAGGGCGGTAAGATCGGGATCGACGGCGAGTCGAGTTCAAATTTCGGCTGTGAGCTACGGGGGGCCGAGCGAGGCAAGACGACGTCTATTGAGGACTGCAATGGGTGAGACGGCGAGCCAGCTAGTAGTGAAGGATGTTGATAAGCTGGGTCGTCGTAGGCCGCCGCCGAGCCGATGGACGACGGCGGGTGAGGGGTGGTCGTGCGCGCTGAGTTGGTCCGCCGGAGGAGGTCAGAGAATTCGAAGGAGTCCGTAAGGGCTCCTGCGCTATATCTTGGCCCGCCGTTCTCAAATTCGGAAGCTTGGCCGCTGATAGCGCCGTGCGTGGGGCGGTCTGACGGTGACTCGAGCAATTCGCGAGGTCCGCCTTCATAATCCCCGGCGCGCGAAGGTGTCGCCGGCGTCGTGAAGAACCGTGGACGCGAAGGACCCCCCAGGTCGCTGGAGAGATCAATGGAGTCGTCTTGCATCTCGTGCATGGGGTACGAGGCGTCCTCGATGGGCGGCCGTTGGCTGAGGGCTGATCCGACCAGGCCTTCCTCGTCATCTCGCACTTTTCCCGCCGCGCCTTCTGGCGGGATGCCAGTCTCAGCTGCCGCGGTAGGGTCGATCAGAGGTCCGACGCTGGCACTGAGCAATGGATCGAGGGGACTTTCTCTCTCGCCGTCGGTGGCTGGGGCTGCCGACCGGTTGCCGAGCCTAGCCATCATCCGCCGGCCGACTACACTTCGCCGCTCGCCGCTCGCGCCGGTCGAGATGGTAAAACTTCGGCCAAGTCGCGGACGAGGTGGAGCCTCAGGAAGATTTGGCAGTACCGGCGGGGTCGCGACATTAGCGACGGCAGACGCAACGACTGATGGAGCCTCTGTCTCGCGGATAGGACTTGGGGGCCTGGTGCGAGAGAGACGTTCACCAGTCAGACGAGCCATCGCTTCCGTCCGCGAATTCGAACGCTGAAGCAGATGGCGCGACTGGATATCCTGAAGCGTTGGCAGCGGATTGATCCGGCCGATTTGATCTGCAGGGTGCTGAACCGAGACCGACGCGGAACGTTGCAGACGCTGAACGGGCCGGCCAAGCGAAGCAAACATCGTAGCTGCTGGCGGCAGAGCTCGGGTCTGCTCGACCTGGACCTCCTCGTGATCGTCCGACCAGTCAACACGACCTTGGAAGGAGTTGTCGTCGTCCGGCAGAGGGTCTCGCGAGGATGAAGAGGCTGCAGGTGACATGCGCGCCTCCGGGGCAGGAGACGACGTCTCGGACGTGTCTCGCGAGACGACTGCGGGCGATGCTGGCCTCCGGCCGTCCTTCTGCCGCGGCAACGAGGCCGCCCGCCGAAGCTTAGCGACCGCAAGAGAGCGAACGGACGCTGGGTCACGCTCGGCTTGATCGACCGCGTCGGACGAGGGCAGTGTGGGCAGGGTTGCAGTTGCCGGCGCAGCGCCTCCAAGCTCGGCCGGCATTGCGGAACTCGCGGCTTCTATGCGCGGGCTGATCGGAAAGAAGGATTGAATGCCAGCGCTCGGGCCTGCCGCAGGTGAAACACGTACGAGCTGTTCTGACCACGCCTTGAAAGACGTCAAAGCTCGACAGCGAGCCGAGGGGGTGCAGGTTACCGGCCGCGCGCGATGATCCAAGAGGAGTAGGGCTGCGCTCGGGTACCGAGGAGGAGGAGCAGGGACGGGGGTGAGGCCAGTTGAGGGAAGGACTGAGGTCGCTGGCCGAAGGATAGCGGAGCCAAATAGCAAGTCGCTCGAGAATGGCGGAGCGGGGGAGACGTGTGATGGAGGGGACGTCGGAGCGAGTCGGAGGCAAGGACAAGGGAGGCCCGAGAGCGAAGGGGGGCGCGTTGCTCCGCGCATCGTCTACTTGCACTTCGACGGGTTTGCCCGCGCGAAACGCGAGAGGTTTCATGACGCTCGGCTCGCACCTGCGACCGCTGCTACGAAGACGACGCGACGACGACAACGAGATGGCCCAGACTCGCCTAGTCCTGACGCTGTCCGACTTTTCCTGGCGCTGACGTTAAGCTGTCGAGCATCGGACGACCGCTGTTGCTAGCCCCACCGCAACCTGGCAGCCCTCGACGACCTCAGTTGACGGTTGCGCACCGACCCCACCCTGGCCATCGAGTAGCGTGACGGCAGTCCAGTCGACCGGATGTTTTCGGACGAGGACGCTATCTCGCGCGATCAGCCGGCCTGAATCACGCAAAAAAGCTCACCGCCGGCGCAACCTGCGCAGGAGGAGGATAGACTCAGGTATATCTGACTTCCTCAAGGGGGCAACATCAAGTCCGAGTATCGGACAGAAAGCAGAAGCAAGGAAGACGACGACATGGTTGAAGACTCCGGAGTGAAGCGGGGGGCGAAGGTCAGGAAGAGACTTAGAGGAAAAGGTAGGGAAACCAAAAGGAGTTGAATGACAGGTTGTCGAAGAGCGGCGGGTTGCCGAGCGTGTCACAAAAGAGTCAAGAGCAAAGCATGGAGCCGAGTCGTCAGAGACCTTGCGGTGCAATTGACGGCTGAGCTGCTAGGAGAGACGTGGTGTGCTGCAAAACAGACCCAAAAAGGCTGTACGCCTCGGCGTCAGGATGTGGGCTCGAATCCGGGGAAGCTTGGACGGGGTCGGCAGGGGGTGTAGTTAGTCGGATTGAGCTTGTGGGCGTTGCATCCGTTGCAATGCCGAGGATGATGCCGACAGTTGGGGGAGCAAGAGGCAACGAGGTGGCTCATGAGACTTTCGAAGGGCAAATGTCGCTGTCGATCGCGAGCGGGGAGAATCAGCCGCCGAGCAACTGATCGTCTGGCTCATAGTCAAGGAGTTATGGCGTTTCGGGATTGAGTCATGATCAGCCGTCAGTCCGGATGCTCCAGAGTGTCATATCGCTCCCGTGCTTGCCAGTACCTGCAGGCCGATGGATACGCATGGCCGAAAGCTCGCTCTTGAGTGCGGGGCAAACAGCCCGCGACGCGGTTCCCGCAGCCGTAGCGTCTACTGACGTATAGCACGCTTTCAACCCATTCCCCATCCCTTCACCTCTTTTAAGTCGCCCTTCATGGCTATTCAGCCCATCGACGCCATAGCTCCGGACCTCGAGCCGCTACAGCTGCATGCCATCCTCAGCTACCTTGGTCTCCTCCCATCGGCCTCAACGGGGATGGCCGACAGCAGCTCAACCGCCGCTCCAGCTCTGCCGTTGGCGTTACCCTCAAGCCCACTACACTTCTTGGCGACGCATATCGAAGCACTCCCGCCGAATTTGGCGGCCTTCTTCGCTCCTGTCGTGAAGCCTCAGGCTCGGTCGAGCATCCCGACGATCCGCAACCGCCGGCTGCAGTGGGCACTCGCGGCACCATCAGCTCTGTTGTCCTACAGCGCGCGCGACCGGCACCCATTGCTGTACGAGCGCATCGTCGGCAATGAAGTCGCTCCACCCTCTCGGCCATCAGACGCTGCAGCGGCTGAGGATGCCGAGGATACTTGGGGCCAGAATCGAGCCGTCCTTGGCGGGCGAGCGCAGCACGGCAACCTTGGCGCCCTGCTTCAGTCATTCGAGGACGAGCGCGAGGGCGAGCGCCGGCGCGACCGCAAGCGGGAGGAGCGTCTGCGCGAGAACGAGGTGACGGAGGAGTTTGACAGCGAGAGCGAGGACGAGGACGACTCGATTTTGGACGATGGTGGCCAGGTGGGGCCGGACGAGGAGCTAACCGGCGAGGAGCGCATGCTCATGTTTGAGCGCCTCGTCCGCGAAAAGTGGCTTGATGGTTACGAGGTTCGCTTTCCCCGAGAAGTAGACCTGAGAGTGCGCTAGCTGATGTCTGATGTCGTTTTACAGTCTCTGCCGTACGACCTTGTCGACTTTGATGAATCGCTCGACCCGCCGATCAACCATAGCTTGTGCGAAGACCGCTGGTTCGACGACGAGCCGGAGGAGTCGGTGACAGGCGCGCCCTCTTCAACAAGTGCACTTCCTGAGGGCGAATACGACTATTGAGCGCTCCGAGCCCGGCCACCCATTCCCTTCTCGACCGCAAGTGCTGCGTCCGGCCGACGCTCAATTCGGCCACATGCCCGCCGGTTCATCCGTCGGCAACCCTCAGCAGAGGGCGTCCCCAATAGAAGGGGCCGCACGCGAAAGACCGCTCTCGGTCCAAGCTACACATGACGTGACTATTGCGATTCCAGGATCTGCTCATCGTAGTCGCCATCCATCCAGCGCGAGCCCGCTTTGACTTCTTGTCTTGCGATCAATGTAGAACCAGCATTGCCACTCGGGGAGCGAGATTCATGCTCATCGTCGCAGCCGACCGACCCAGAACTCGACGGGCATCCCTCCATGGGCGAAATCGCTGCCTACGAGCTCGAGCATCAGGCCTGCCTCATCGGCCAACCGCCACAGCTCCTTTTCGGCTCCAGTCGGATCGCGCTCCTTCCAGGCAAGAAGGACGAGCGTCTCCTTGCTCATGGCCCGTTGAAAGAGATCCGTCGGCGGACTTAGGAGGGCGAGGAGCGTCCTCAGCAGGGAGGGAAAGATGGCGACGTTGTAGGTGACGTCAACGAGGCAGATCAAATCGTACACCTGGGGCTCGTTGCCTGGCTCGGCCCAGGCCCAAGGCGGGAGCGACTGATCTTTCCAATCGAGCGCCCGGCCATGCACGTCGGCCACATCAGCAAACACGCTTTGGTTGACGGAGATATTGCGGGCGACGAGGGGGAGCGCGGATGCTGCAAAGGAGTAATCGTCAACCATCAGTCAGCAGCGTATCGAGCACGACAGAGAAGCGCTGACGCACGGAGGTCCGTCGCATATATCTGATGCCGCTCAGCCTTCGAGCGCGACAACAGGCTCGCCAAAGCTATCGAAACTAGCCCACTTCCAGTGCCTTCAAGAGGGATGGGCGCATGACCAACGTCAGCTCCTGACTCCTTGCGGTAGGCTGAAACGGTCTGGTCGCACGCACCGAGCTCTAAGATACGCAGGGGCCGGTTCTCTGCGTCCCTAAGGAGAGAGAGTAGGGGCGCAAGATGCGCCTCTCCCTCTGGTCGAAATCTGGCGGCCCGAGCGGGAGCATCGGCCGAGACTAGGTGGTAGGCCATGAAGGCGGCGACGGCTAGGCCAGAGTCCCAGATTTTCTGAGGTGAAAGCGGAGCGTGTCAGTGTTTGCTGGCTGAGATAATCAATATGACAAGAGCAAACTTTGTCCAGGTCGAAGGACGTTTGCTCTGTCAAAAGCAGCTCGGACGAGCTCTCCTCCAGAGACCTCGGCGGCAGGACGAAGGCTCGCTGGATGCGGTCCTGCTTCGCCACCTTTTCCGTCGGTGCCGCCTTGACCTTGACCTTCTCGCCTTTGACTGGAGGAACCGCCGTGGGGCCGCCTTTGATGGCTGCTGTGAAGCGAATCGGCTCGCTCATCACCGGGACGGGTGCCCAAGCGCCGGCGTCCTCGACGGATGAGAGCGAAACAAGAGCCGTCTTGTAAGGTGGGATGGCATCGAGCGGGCTTGAGGCGGCGACATCCGAGGGCGGGCAGAAGAGAGCGAGCGACCAGATGTCTCCGGCTTTGACCCCTCTGGGCGGGGCGACCGACAGCGTCTTGTAAGCCGAGCCGGAGCCATACCAGGTCGTAAGTGGTAGTTGCGTTTGAGGCAAGGCCGTCACTGCAGCCTTTATTGGCAGCCACTGGTAGCTGATGCGGATCTCTCTCTCAAGCCTGTTCGTTCCATGGAGCACGGATCAGCTCTTCATTGCTCTGACGACAACGGTGATTATAGTAAACTAACCTTACAGCTCGGTTCGGAGATCGTTGGCCACTTGAGGCGTGAGGACGATCTGCTCGCCCACCGACGACGCGACGGGCGGCGGTCGCAGGAAGCTCAGGTAGAAGTACATGGCTGGCCCAGAAACGCGATCTGGCGAGACGGGTGACCTGAGAAGTCAAATTGCTCGGAGGAGTCAAGGCGGGCTAATAAAGGTGCACCGGTTGCCCTTCAGAGCTGGACGCGAAGGGACTCCTATGATCGGCGCAGCGCCCTCGACGTCGGCGCGTGCGACTACGCCGTCTTTCGCACCGCAATTATGTGTGCCGATCGCTCCAATAAAGGTGATACATGTTCATTGAAGAGCAAGAGAAGCGAGAAGCAAGAGGGTCTGCGTGGCGCGCCTCGCCTGAGGGCGCGGCGGAGCATCGCAAGAAAGTCTTGAGGATTGGGCCCGACGTCTGCCCGATAAGGCATGCTCTGGACGAGAGCCAGGTCGCGGCGTTCGTACAATCGCCGTCTTCGCGCCTGCGGCCAGCAGTCTACTGCGGACGGAAGCCAGGTGGGGCAAAGCCGGGCGGAGGGGCTCCGGGGCTGCGAGTGGAACGGAGATGAGAGCTCGTCAGCGACTTCATCCTGCCACGGGTCCGCGCGACGCTGGAGAAGACGCACAAGCCCGGGGGCGGCGGCCGGAAGCCCATGGGCGCTCCAGGGAAGCCGGGAGGGGGGGCTCCCGGGCTGTTCGCAGAGCATAGGAGCGCAATGCAAGATCAGCAACGACGCGAACGGCGCGACGGGCAGATTCGACAAAGGCAAGGCGACGCACAAGCCGGGCGGCGGGGCACCCATCGGCATGCCAGGGAAGCCTGGAGGAGGGCGAGCGTAGGGCATCGGGCGAGCGGCAAGCGACGGAGGAGCCATGCCATTAAGAGGCATGCCACGGCCGGCAGCGAGACCCTGACCAGGTCCAGGAGGGAGCTGGAATGGGGGCGAGACGAGTGCAAAGCACGCGCAGACTTCAGTGCGTTGCTCCGGTTCCTTACAATTGAGGCGCGGCAACGCACAGGTGCCGAGTCCTCCTCCTTGCGCGGCGGCGGGCCTTCGATAGCAATAGAGACGACCGTCTCGCCTCGGAGAATGACGAGACCGAGCGTGCGCTTCTGCTCTGACGGCGCCGAGGCGCTACCATCCGTCTTCTGCTTCTTGTTCTGACATTGCACAGGCCAGGCGAGAGACAAATCAGTATGTGGGCCCCTAAATATTCAGCGAGCATGTTGCGAAAGACTAGAAGAGGCGATGCCCATAATGAGCGCCAGGTAGGCGAGCATCCAAGCGAATGTCGTCCCCGTCCCTAGCCGCACACATCTCGCCGAGACTCCACAAGGCGCCGGAACAACCACGTTCCTTTGCAACCGCATCAGGAGCAGAGCCGAATCTCTCTGGCGCGTGGAGAGGCAGCGAAAGCGGGGATGATACGGCGTACCTTGATCTTGCGGAACTCCTCGCACTCGGCCAGGACGAGGTTCATGTGCTTGTCGAACGCAAGCATCTGCCCGATGAGGTTCCGACCGTCGTTCCTACGCATACCGGGCGAGCTCAGGGTCAGTCATGTGCTCACCCGACATTCAAGACGTGGACCAGCATGCCGTAGGTCGAGCTGGGCGCACAGAGTGACCTTGAGTCGGTAGTTGATGAGCGACATCATCTTGCCGCCCTTGGCCTTGGTGTTTCCGACTACCCATTCCATCCAGCCAGTAGCAGTCAGCAGGTTTGTGTGAAGCAGTCGAGCGAGGTCAACTTTGACGAAGCTCAGAGTGGAAGGAAGCAACTGCTCCGAACACGCACCAGTCTGCAAGAGCAATCGGCGGGGTACGTCGCGAGGAGGGTCGGCAGGACCACGGGAAGGAGCACGGACGGAGTTAGCTCACCCATAGCGTCGCAGTCATCTTCCGTCCAAGTAAATTGCCGCACCATCTTGAAGAATCTGCGACCGTATGAGAAGGAGAGAGGGTGAGGGAGGGAGGACGGTGCTGTTGCAGTCGTCTCGCGCTGGCCTTGCATCTGGCTGCTCCGGCGCCTCGCCTCGCCGCCCCTCGCCTTTCATTTTTTTTTTCTGCAACCGCGACACCGGGGCTGGAGACTCGCACTACTCGCAGGGACGTAAGTCGAATCTCATCTAGTGTGAACCAGCAGTGCCAGGAGTGCAGCGACCAGCGCCAGCAACATAGCGAGTAGCTTTAGCGAGCCATACTCGCCCCAGGCCCCTTCAATGATACCCATCCCGGGATCGACCGCCTGGCCGCGAGCGATCCGGCCCATCTGCCAATCCCACCAGAGTGTGCTGACGCCACCGCCGACGATCTTGACGCGCGCCCCCAGCGAGACGAGGGTTGACCAAAATTTGAAGTTGACGATTCGGTGTGCGGGCACGTCTGCTGGTGGTGAGGCAAGAAGATGGGTTCGGGGAAGACGGGGGTGGAGGACGGCTGGTCGACCGAAGCCGAGTAGGTCCGCTGCCGGTGCCGTTGAATCAAGGGCGGCACAAAGGGCGGCTTGGGTGCGAAGCGATCCGGAGAGCAGGACGAGCGCGTGCGAGGATGACGGCTGCGACAGAGCTAGTAGCGCACGGGTGAATTTGAGGAAGACCTCCTGAGGGCCTGCCGTTGACGCAAAGACTGCCGAGGAAAGGCTGTCAGAGGTGGTTTGACGAAGCCGACAGGATCATGGACGCACCTGGATTAGCGTAGCTGCCCCCTGAAATGTCGACAAAATCGTACCCCTCTTCGCTCGTCGTTCCACTCCGCTTGACGACGACGCGCATCTCGCGCGCGGCTCTGACCTGCTCCATCGCCTCCTCTACATCAAGTCCGCCCGCGGTGAAGTCGCCGCAGCCGAGCTTTATGCCAACAGTGAAGTCGGGCGAGGTTGCCGACCGAACGTGGAACAGCAACCGGCGCAGAAGGTGATGAGCGTGCGCCGGGTCGGCTGGCCTCAGAGAGAAGGCGGATGAGGGAGGCCGAAGATTCGAGAGCGGAGAGAGGAACTGTGCCACAAGGTCTGAGATGGTGATCTGGGGTCAGATCATTACAGACGCCTAGACTCGGATGCGGTGCACGTACAGCCGTGCGCGCCATGGAGCTCGACTCCGTCGATGCCGCATGCCTCGAGGAAAGCCGCTGCCTCGCCCCACTGTCGGCACAGTTCTTCAACCTCCCGGTCGTCCATCTCGCGTGGCGTGCGGAATGCTAACCGGTGGAATAGCCACGAAGCGACACTGTTAGGCTGGGCGTTGACTCGGATCGGAGAGGGCGCTGGCGGGCGGGTGAGCAGCGGCCGACATGTTATCGGGCACTGCCGGCCCGGGTGGTTAAGCTGGACGATGAACAGTGGTCTAGTTGCCTCAGGGTCATTTTGGTCGGTGGCCTTGGCGGTCGAACGAAAGGTCCGAGCGAGGGATGCCCAGGGGCGCGTGCGCTCGTCCGAGAGGATCCGCGTAGCTGGCGGCGGGGTCAGGTTATAGGGCAGTCGGAGGTCCCACGGTAGACTGCTGTACCGCGGATCGACGTGTACGTTGCCTTTGGACGAGTGAAGTCGAGTCAGCTCGAAGCCGTTCCGAACTGACTCATAGGACTCAAAGGGCCCGACGCATCAGACGCACCGGTGATGACCATCGCCCAGCCGCCCTCGGCCCACGAGCCGTATAGCCGCTCAAAGGCAGGTACATCCATTGCGCCTCCGTAGTGTGCGAGCTCTTCGGCCATCGAAAGCTGCCGAGTTGATGTTGTGTCCCAGGTCAGCCAACCCCCAAGCTGCAGACCGCAGGCAGCGCTCGCACACCTTGATGAGGCGGTTGCAGAGGGTCCGGCCACTGTGCGGCAGGACGACCTGCTGACCGAGGCGTCTGGTCGGGACGTCTAACTTTTCCGGATCATCTCTCAGTGTCGCAACGTCAAGATTCTCAGCTACCGGTCGATCAGAGATGGCCTACTTGCAGATCAGCCTGCAGCTGGATGCGAGCTCGAGGGAGAAGCACGCGCCGTCGCCTGCGCGTACTAACCTAGCTGGACCGACGCACGCGACATGGCCGCCGTAACAGTTCTTCACAAATCGAACTCTACCGAGGGTGGACTAGGCCGATTGCCCGTGTCGTACGTCGCTGAACACGGGAAAGGAGATGACGAGTTGGGTCGAAAGTCAGCGAAGCGACCTGGCCGTTCCCGCTGCGCATTCGGAGGCCTTTTTCGGGCCCGCCCATTGCCTAGTGACCTCACCCCGACCTGAGCCCACCACCGCCACCCCGTTTCGATCGACTACAAGCATTGCGCCGTCCACCAGTCAATATCCGTCCGGCTTTGGTCTCACATTCCTGCATGAGCCTCCCCGTGCACCTTTTCCGGACGATTTCGCGCCGGTCCGTTCTTAGCGGCGGGCCGCGCGCCTTCTCGTACTCGCCCTCGCTGCTCGTTCGGCCGCAGAACCCGCCCAAGAAGCCCTCACCCGAAGCCGCCCCAGCTGCTGCTGCCGTTCCGCCACAGGACCCTTCGGCCGCCTCGCCGCTGGTCAATCCGTCGACCCAGGCGACGCCGCCGCCGCTTGAGCCCTTCGTGCACCCGGGCAAAGCAACGTCGCCCCCGACGGCGACCTTCTCCGAGGGCGCTGCCGCCTCCATTCCGACGTCGGGCGCTACCCCGCCTCCACCTACGGGCGCCGATGCCAAGGCGACCGCGCCTGCTGTCGAAGAGGAGGTCATTCCCGATCGGCCCGATCTTTCGATGCTGCCCTCGCTCGACGTTGACCCGTCAGCGTTGCCGGAGCCTGCCGCCGAGGGCGGCGAGCCTGGCAAGCCGACTGGCGCTAAGTCTTCGAAGCAGCAGGGCGGCTTTAACACCTTCGACAAGCTTTTCCTCGGCTCGCTTGGACTTGGAATCGTCGCTGGAGGATGGTACCTCGGCCGACCATTGACGGACGAGGAGCGCACGAAGCTCAACCTCAAGGTAGGTTTGCTTCACACCTGGACTATGTGGGTGCTTCGTGCCTGAAGAACCATAATTGATATTGTCTGCCTCGTTACTGCAGCCCGAAGATGCGGAGCCCTCGTTGAAGGACCGCGCTATGTCGAGAACGTTCAGCAACTACTATGTGCGTTCGCTGGACTGCGTTGATTGGTGGCCTTGATGGCTGCCCTTGGCCTCTGAGCATTGACGACCGTGCTTTTGCGCCAACCTCTGCCCTTCAGGTCCAGTACCTCACTGAGCCTGCCTGGTCTGAGCTCCTACCGCCTCCGATTCCGCCGATTCGGCCTTACACCCTGCTCGTCGACCTCGAGGGCATCCTGACGTGCTCAAAGTGGGACCGCGAGCACGGATGGCGGACCGCCAAGCGCCCGGGCGCCGACTACTTCATTGCGTTTGTCCCTTTTCGCTACATCTCTCTCTGACTGCGAATTGACGGGCTGACGTCTGCCCTCATGGTCTTTCTAGCTATCTCTCCCAGTTCTACGAGATTGTCCTCTTCACCCATCAGCCCTCGATGAACGCGACGCCGATCGCCGAGAAGCTCGATCCCTACGCCGCCTACATGCCCTACCGACTGTATCGCGATGCGACTCGGCTCGACTTCTCGGCCGGGGGCGGAGGTGTTACCGTCAAGGACCTTAAATATCTCAATCGTGACTTGAGCAAAGTCATCATGCTTGACACGAACCCGGACCACGCGCTCGCCCAGCCCGACAACGCGCTTATCATCCCGAAGTGGACCGGCGACGGCAACGAGGGCGGCCTTGTAGCGCTTATCCCATTCCTGGAGTGTGCGTCGCTCCGCGGATTCATCCCCGGCATTCGCTAACGTGCGCGTCTGCCCCCATAGCCGTCGGCATCTATCAGCCGCAGGATGTCCGGCCGATCCTCAAGGCCTACCAAGGCAAGGACGTCGCGGCCGAGTACAATAAGGTCGAGGCCCAGCGGCGCGAGCTTGAGTACAACACCTGGGCTGCGACGCCGGCAGGCAAGCGGGCGATCGCCAAGGGCGAGGCTGGCAAGTCAGGTTCGTCGTGGTCGCTCTCATCGCTCTTCGGTGGCCAGCCGCCGGCGCCATCGACGCTCAAACAGGACAAGCCGGGCCCGCCGCCGTCGTATCTTGACCAGAAGCGCGGTCAGGCCCAGGCAATGTACCTCCAGGAGCAGAAGTACTGGAAGGATAACGAGGCCGAGATCAAGAAGATGATGGACGAGGACCGCGAGCGCCAGCTCAAGGAAATGGGTGGCGGGACCGTGCTTGGCATGCTCGGCGCGCTCAGCGGTGCCGGTGGCTCGCCCAAGGCCGACGAGCAGGCGCCGGCAGCCAAGTGAGCGGCTGTCGCCAGCTGGGGCTAGCTTTGTGATCGATGCCCCCTCTCACACCGACCTGAGACGTTCGCCGGATTCGCCATCTTTGGGGAAAGGGGCCGAAGGGGGGGGGGGTCGCAGGCACCGTTGACGCTATAGCACAGCTGACGCTCGCCCCTTTTCTTGCTGAGCGCGTCTGGTGCCTGCCCGGCCTGCGCGACGCGTCACAGCGCGACGCTGACACTTGCCTGGCAACTCCCGTCCCTCCATGACCGCACGACGACATCCTGTCTTGCCGGGCGCAACGACACGTCCACCTGAAAGACCTCCTCCTTACTTCCTACAAGCGTCTGGCCGGTCCGGCGCCGGCTCCCGTTCTCGGGTAACAACAGCTCATCATCAGCTCTCGACATCGCGTTCGCCTTGACCGCTAGGTCCAACTAGCATCTCCGCCATCATGCACAACCATCCAGCCAGCTTCATCCGCTGTCTTGTACTCTTCTTCTCGCTCGCTTCCTTTGCCTCAGCCTCACGCTGGGGCAGCTTTCTGCTGGCTTGGACTCAAGGCTTCCGACTTGCCCTCGGATCCCCTCATGCCAGCTTTGAAGGCCGGCAAGAGTCCCAGCTCTCCCATTCAGCAACCGCTATTGATATCGAAGTTGGCGGCCGCCCCTTCATCCAGACGACGACGGTGACCGAGACGTGCGTTTCGGCTCGGCCGTCCGGCCCTGCTGACTGCTAACGTCACTTCTCCTGCCTTCAGCGCTCTTGGTCGGCTCTTCGAAGTCTGCCTCTTCGCACCCAATTTTGATCTCGAGGGTAACTCGGCTTTCGAGGCTTCTGCTCGACGGTGCGTCATCCGATTGGGACCCAACGACTTCAACAAAGGAGGTACGGCTGCGACATCGCCCGGCTTGGAGATGGCCCCCGAAGTGCGTGATGTGCTTGACTGCCAGCGCCCCGCCCGGAGCGGCTAACCTGCACCTTCATTCACAAAGGCTTCCGCAACGGAGACGTTCGGCTCGCCGTCCGCCGTTGTCTCAATGTCCGTGTTAAGTACGGGCAACCTCTCCGCCACAGTCGCCTCCACAGGTTCGGAATTGTCGACAGTCGCGATCCTCCCGGCAGCACCATTGGCCAGCGTGTCACTGTCCCTTGCCCCTTCGGCAAACACATCTGTCACTGTTCTCAGCGAGAGCCTCCCGTCAAAGACTGCCGCTTCAGCAAACGCCACCGAGCCAGCGCTGGTGCTGCCGACGGCCGACATCGTGGTACCCCTCGCCAACTCCACCGGTATCGAACCTGGCCTGACAGCTAGATCGTCCCAGTTGATACCATCGACTTCATCCGCACCTCCGCTGGTCGTGACGCCGACGACTCCGTTGACAATCGCGATTCAATCGTCAACCTTTGACCCGGCTGATCCGTCGGCATCATTTCTGTCGACGGTGCCGGCATCGTCGTCCAGCTTCTCTCTCCCAACTTCATTCCCGCCCAATGCCCGACCAATGAGCAATTCCATCACTTCTTCCGAGACTACGGGAGTATCCAGCTCGTCTTCTCCCGACCTGGCTTCATCAACGAGCGTCGCGCTTGCCGCCGGTCGCATCGATAGGTCAGCAGCATCACAGCTTCCATATGTCGGCCGAAGTACGACCCGCTGATAGATCTGATACTAGTCCCACATCGACTGTCTCGTCATCCGCCGCTGCCACTTCGGCGGCCATGCCTGGAACCCAGCTGCAGGTCCTTGTCCGTGCAGGCCAACTGTCTAGAACCCGCGTGCCTACATACTGACCACATCATTGATCGATTTCTGAGCTGCAGCCGGTCGGCCTTGGTGTCTTTGCAGGTGTCTCGGTCATTGCCCTCGCCGTCGTCGGGCTCGTAACGCTCGAGCGACGCAGGTACCGCAAGATGTTCCGCTCGCGCAGGGACGCCGAGCAGGCTGCCCTTCGTGACGAGGAAGGAGCGAATGATCCGCCTGGCTTCGTGCCTCTGCGCTGAGTACCTGTCGACAGTCTCGTTGAATCCTGGATCCCGGTCAACTTCCTGCTCTCCCACGTCCTGTCTTCCTCACTTGCGCTATCACTTTCATGAGCATCATCCTTAAGACGTGAGCTTGACGCCGTTTTTGCCCGTCAGCTCGTATCAAGCATCCGACATTCGGACAGTGAGCGACATTCGGCTGATGTGCGATCTCGGCGTTGGGCCGCGAAGCACGTGCAGCTGACGTTGAGAGCTTCGCGAAGTGTCGGCGGGCAGCCCCGGCCTGGAAGACGTCGGAAGACCGGGGCCCCAACCTTCGCTCCTGTTCTGGCCGCCATTCCTGGCCCTGTGTCGCCCCCTCGACGCCCACCCACTCGCTTTCTTCCAGCCTGCCTGCAGTCATGTCCGACGCCTCGGGCCTCCTCCTCGTCCGTTCCGCCGTCTTCCTGCCTTTGCCTTCTGCAGCGACCGCCGAACCTGACGAACAGCCCTCACCCTGCTTCTTGACCCGACGCGCCTGATGGAATCCTCGGCGACCTTCTTGGCTCAGGTACGTTACCCTCCTCTGCTGGCTTCGCGCTGATTGACAGCGGGCTGAGACGACATCCTCTGCTATGCCTAAACTACAGTGCCCCTACACTGGTGAGCCTCTCTCTCTCTCTCGACGGCCGGTCGGCGGCAGCGGCGGACGAGCTCGCCGGCCGGCGCTCGGCTCGGCTCGGGAACCTCGGGCGATCGACATCAGCTGCTGACAATCTTGCTCGCTTCTCTCGCTCACCCAGCTTCCACCTGCCCTCGTACGTCGCAGGCCTGCCGCCAGAGGCCCTGAGAAACTCTCTTCTGATCCTTCCTTGCTGTCGCACTCCTATCTGTCGGCAGTCCTTGCGCCCTTCTCGGTAGACTACAAATCGGGTAGCACCGGTGGGCCCGACGGCGTTCCGTCGGCCTCGGCCTGCGCTTCCGCACACGCTTCGCCGGCCCCCAGCGCAGTCGCCCCGGAGCGACCCGCACCGAGCCAGACCTACTCAGACCAGCAGCACCAGCGACACCAGCAGCAGCAGCACGATGACCGTCCTTATAGCTCGGGTCAGGTGATGCTCGCTGATCCACACAACGACTCGTACGAAGGCGAGGGCGACTGCGACGGCTCGACCGCGCCCGCGCCCACCGTGCCCATTCATCGTCCGCGACCAAACCTAAACGGCTCTGCCGCAGATCGCGCGCATGGTTCCTCATCCTACCGACCCGGTCAGTGCAGCACGCCCGACACCTGCAACCCTTCACCGTCGGCGCAGGCCGGACCGTCCTCGCGTTATACGTTGCCTCGATCGGGCTCGCATCACCAGCAGCAGTGGGCCTTCAATGAAGAAGCGCAGCAGCAGCGGCAACGCCAGCGACCTGGGCCCGGCCGGTTTGCTTCGGCCGATTCAACCTTTACGCAGGCGACAGCCGACTCGTCCGAGTACTCGAGCCTCGGAGGCGGCCACGGCGGCTCATTCGACAGCCAACAGGCCGCGACACCGGCGAGCAGCCTCATGCACTCGCCCCCGCTTCAACCAGTCCATCTCCAGCGGCCCGTCTTTGGCGCGCCGTCGCCCTACCAGACCAACGAGTACGCTTATGAAGACGAAGTCGACGGCCGGTCTACGTATCCGCCGCTCTCGGGCTACTCCTTCCCGTTGCCGTCGCCGCTACCCGATCTTGTCCAGCCACTGGCGTCGCAAGATGGCCAGCAGCAGGAGCCCCGACAGCCGCAGCAGCAACCGCAGCGGGCGTATCAGCGGCCTCCACTGGCGCAACAGCACCCGGCCTACGGATCTTACGGAACGTGCGACGTTGAGGACCTCATCGGAGGGCGAGCGCACTATGCTCAGCAGCAGGTCGAGCAGAAGCCAGACTTCGGCCCAAAGCACAACACGCCGCCAACCCTTCCGCCGCTTTTCGTTAGCCATGCCGGGCCATCGGCGTACAAAGCCCCATTGCCCGCGCTGCCGCCGGTCCAGCCGCACCCTCCGGCCGCGTTGACGGCAATTGAGGAGGTCACCGCTACAGCCGAAGCGCCGAACTCGGGCGAACAGACGGCTTTCATCTCCAAGCTTTGGCATCTGCTCACCCACGCCGAGTACGAGCGCTACCTTCGCTGGAATAAGGCCGGAGACGCATTCATTCTCACCAACGGAAACGAGTTCGCGATGAAGGTCCTCCCCCGCTTCTTCCGACACTCAAATGTCGCCTCGTTCTGTCGTCAGCTCAATCTCTACCAATTTTCGCGTCTGTCGACAATCCGCCTGCTCGTGCGTCGACCCACTGCCTCTCTCAGCCTTGTCGCACTCACAGACCGGGCATGCCCTTCGCGCAGGACATGACGGACGCCAGCACGTCGACCTCCATTGTCCCACATGAGCCGTCCGCCTCAGATCACGTTCGTCACATCCACAGCGAGACAGACTCTGACACGGCGAGTTCTCACTCGGGTGAGGGAGCCGGCAACGCAGGACCGGCCGAGGGCTCAATTGCTGCTTCCGGTCAGTCACCATGGACTTCATACCGACTCGCAGCCTATGGCTGACGATTGCCAAGCTTCATCTTGCAGGCTTCTCGCACCCAAACTTCCTCCGCGGCCGGCCAGATCTGCTCAAGGTGAGCTTGCTCACGTGCGACCGAGACGACCTTTCCTTGACGCCCCTTGCCTTGTCCTCCTTGAACAAACCCTAGCTGCTGAAGCCTCGAGGCGCCTCAAAGAAGAACACGGCGAACAAGAAGGCTAGCATGGCGGTCAACGCCGAGAAGGCCAAGGTATCCCGTAAGACCAAGTAGCCGAGTCCAGCCCCAAGCACACGCCGCCACGCCGGTCTCACGCCCGGCTCTCATTCTGCGATCTCCTCTTCCTCACAAATATTGGCCCACATAGGGTCCCCCGCACCTCTGCCGACCTCCGCCCCACTCCACGACTCACGTCTCGCCACGAATACTCTCATGCACGCTTTATATCGCTCCACAAGCCCATGCCGCCGACTTCATTCCTTCGATCGATAACTCGTACCTGACCTCCCACCGCCTACTTAAAACTTGCGCACACCGCACTCTCCTGTTGCTCTTCTTCGGTCAGCGGTTCCAGCCATTATGTCGCATGCCCGACTACGATGACTGAGTCACGCATCGGGCCAAAAGGTAAAAAGGAATTACGTGTGACTGCTGGATCGGCAAGGATCACTTGTGCGCGCGTCCCAGGCTACAAAGATAGAGGCGATTCAAATGAGGCGTCTGCCCAGGCGCGCCCCTTTTCTTTGCTATAGCGCGGAAAATGACCGCTTCCCAACTATCTATCAAAGCTACCAGCTGACATGTATTATGCAGCCAGCGGACCCGTTGTAGTGCGACAAAAGCTAGCCATGGCCCAACCCCGTTTTTGAATTCTTGACGATTGCCATAACACTACCGAGCGAAGTCGAGGACGAAGTCAGTAAGCGATGATAGGGAAGACAGTGACTTGATAGGACGCACGGGACAGCCAGGCCGTCCTCGCTCTTGCCAATGCGGGTACCCTCGGTCCAACCCATCTTGCTCAGTAGTTTGTGACCAAGATTGTCCTGGCCGAGCATCTTGGCACCCTCGCCGACGACCTCACCCTCGCGTCGTTTGGCGAGGTCCTTGCCGATGCCACCGCCGCTGCCGCGCGTGCCGGGCATTGTATGATTGCCAGAACCCGACTTGGCTGACCAGGATGCCTGCGCAAAGTAAGACGAAGACTCTAGCCGGAGGATGCGGCCAATCTTCGCCCGGTTTGGGTTGAGGCCGGATCGACTCGTTTTGATGAGCGTCGTGAAACGTTTGCGGCCAGCTCCCTTGCTCGCGCTTTTGAGTGAGTAGCAGTCGGCGAGCTCGTGCACGCGCTTGCGCGAGTCCTTCTCCATTGGCGGCAAGCTCATGGTCGTCTTGCCGAGATCGCGGAGGAAGTGCTGGATCTCTTCGTCGAGCAAGACCATGTTGGTGATGCCAGAGCGATCGCGCTTGCCGCCCCGAGTGATGGTACCGATTGGCGGATGCGAAATGGAACCGTCCGAGTCAAAGTCAAGCTCGCCATCAGCTGCCGTCCACGCCGAAGTGAACGGCTGCTTCGAGCGCTTAGCCTTATTACGGCTCTTTTTCGACTTGGACGAGTAGGGGTCAAGCAGGGCGGCGAGCCGGGCTTCCGCCCGTTCGCGCTTTGCCTCGGCCTTCTTCGCTCGGTCCGTGTCCCACTGTGCAAGCAGGCTGGCGGGAATCGCGGCCTTCTTGCTCTTCTTTGTGATTGGGGCGGCTGTTTTGATTTGAACGCGATCGTCAGCGAAAAGCAAGAATGGGGATCAGTATGTCCGTGAGAGACGCACCAGGTGCAAGCGCCTCCTCGAGATCGTCCATGTCACCCGGATCGCCAAATTCGCCCGACTGGATGGCGCGGAAGAGGCCCTTCTTGGCTCGCCGTCCTTTGCTGGCGGCGACCTCAAGGTTGGCCTCGAGCAGATCCTGAGAAGTCCAGTAGAAGTGTCAGAAAAGGTCTTTCGAAAAGCAAAATGTTTGTTGAGAGGCCTTCGTGAGGGGCAGCGCCGTACCTGGATAAACTGTTCATCCTGGTCTGCCCATGAAAAGTTGCCGGCGAACATGCCGCCGGCCTCGTCATCCTCATCGGACTCCGATGGAGACTGACGAGACTTACCCTTGGCCGGCCCAGCAGGACTGGCGGCCGTTCGCGACGATGGCTCTCTAGGAAGGGGTTTCGCACGGGCTGAGGTCGAACGAGCGATGGCTGCTGCGAGATCCTCGTCGTCCGACGAGTATAGGTCCATATCGGAGTCCTCATCCCCAGAGGACTCGTCGAGGAGTGCGTCAAGAAAAGCTTGGTCCGAGTCTTCTTCCTCGACGTCTGTCACAGACGAAGAGTCGGCGTCGTCCGCTGCAGCCATCATAACCTCCTCCTGATGGCCAAATTCGGCCTCAGAGTCGCTCGAGGCATCGTCTGGTGCCTCGTCGTCGGTCGCCCAGCCAGTGCCGCCGGTTTCGTCAGCACTGACGGCAGCCTCGCCGGTGTCCGATTGGCTGCTGCCGCGGGACGAGCTGTTCCAGCGGCCCATGGCGTCGGCGGCTTCTTCCTCGGCCATGAGCCGCTCGATAGCAATATCGCCCATCATGACTTGGGGCGCATTGTTGCCGGTGCCGGCGAGGAACTGCTGCATGCCCTCGTCGTCCTGCTCACCGTCGCTTCCACGTGTGTTGGCGATATAGTCGGCCAAGATCTCGGCCTCACACTGCTCCTTTGCGAGAGCTTTGGCACTTATTGGCCGACCGGGTCTTGGCAGTGGCGGGCCGTCGTCACCCCAGTCGAGGTCTGAGTCGCCCTCGCGTGGGACAGCCTCGTCATCCGATGGCGCGGGACCGCGTATCCGACGTGACTCGGCCTTCTGGCCGCGGCGCGTCTTCTGATACTTGCTCTTTTTCTTGCTGTGATTCGACGACGCAACCGAGTTGAAGGAGAGCTCGTAGTCGTCAAAGACCGGACGGGCGGTCGAGGTCGAGGCGCGAGAGGCAGCAACGGCCGAAGGGGGCACGATAGCCGGATTTGCCCGCAGGGCCGACCGAGCGTCCTTTTTCTTGTTGGGCGGAACCCAGACAATCTGCTCCTCTTCCTCGGCCGGGCAAGCCGATGAGTCGCCAAAGACGGGACCGGCGGCTGTGGACTCGGCTCCAACGCGATCAGCCTCGTCGCAAGGTTGCGACGGCGCAGAGTCGACAAAGAAAAACGGGGATGCGTCCGACTCGGCGACGTGAGTAATGGGTTCGGTCTCGTTTTCGACTTCCAACGAGGGCTGCGAGGCCGATGAGTCAAAGTAGAAACAAGGCGACTCTTCAGTCGCAGGTGCTTCAGAATGATTGATGTCGTCTTCGACTCCGAGCAATGGAGCCTCTGAAAGCTCCTTGACAACAGAGACGATCCTGGCAGACCCTTCGACCTGCATCGGCGCTTCGTCTGCTGTCGGCGTGGCGGCCGCAACCTCTAGCTCGTCCGCGTTGATTTCCATGTCGATCTCGAGCGAGATCTCAACCTCGTCTTCGTCGGCCTCCTCAAATGCCATGTTGCGGAGGGCCTTATCCATGCGGTCCATCTCCGAGTTGGCAAAGGGGTTGAAGGGCGCGTTTGCCGGGCTCGACACTGAGTCGGATGAGGGCGAGGGTGAGCGATTGTGGACGGCGGCAAAAGAGGGCGGGAAGGTCGCCGGCAAGTGTATCGGCTCGGTTTCGATCGACTTGGGAAAAGGCGTCTGAGGTTCGGCCACGGCTGGCGCGTGTGCGGCTGCGCGCGCAGCCGCGAAAGGCGAAACTTAGGAGCGCAGGCGTCCAGTGATCAGCTGGAAGACGCTTGGTGTACTGATCGGACCCGATCGCACCTTTGAAGGATTCAGCATCCAGAGGGACGTCGACCTGGCCTTCATTGAAGAGCGTGCCGGCCTTGACGAAGATGATCGGCTTCAGGAGATTGGGGTCGCTGCCGCCAAAACCGCGCCGGTCCTCCCATCGCGGCTTGTTGGCGCCGATGCCATAGTGAGGCGTCGCCGCGCCCGACCCACCTGATGGCGACTGTTCTTGAAGCGAGGCGTAGGCAAGATCCTCGTCGGCTTGCGCCTGACGGTAGGCAGTTTGTGGGTTGCCACCGGTGCGACCTTTGCCTCCGCGGCCGTTGATGAAGAATGGCATGGGACTCGGTGAGTAGCCTCCACGGCCACCGCGGCCTCGACCACCACCGAATGCTCCTCGTCCGCGGAATACAGACGGCGTGGCTGGCGATGCAGGCGTTGCGCTGCCGCCGGCAGGCACCGTGCGCGGAAATACGCCCGCGGCAGAACGTGGGGGTGGAGGTGTGGCGATGTCTGCAGTAGTGGCGGTCGACAGGCCGTCAGTCAGAACGCAGCGTCTGCGAGAAGCTCGCCAGCCGTACCCTGCTCATTGACCGCATCGTAGTTGAGGGCGACGGCCGTCATCGGGACGAGGGTGCCACCCCGGCCACGACCTCGATAGCCCCCTGCGCCACGACCGCCCCTGCCCCCTCCACGGCCGCCACCGCCACGGCCGCCTCCGCGTCCTGCGCCGGGCGGCTGGCTCCCGAGCCCTCGTCCTCCTCTGGCCATGTAGGTGTGGTCTTGTCTAGTTGCTGAACAGGCGGATAGGTGTAATCGCTGAGGTCTGGAACGGGGCGATCCGATGGGTTGCTTCGGGCTTGCTTCGTGACGGTCAAGTGGCAACCAAGAGGCGGCAGGCTCGACCGATCGGAGGCGATGAGCTCCGCTCGGCCCCTTCCCACCTCAACCCCCTTGATTCTCTCTAGCGGACGCATGATGATGCTCGGCCAGCTCGCGCCGGCCCTCCTGGCCCTCGTCCTGCCGCTGCTAGTCCAAGGAGAGGAACTACGACAGTTAACCTCCGACACCTTCGAAAGCTCCATCGCCCGCGGACAATGGTCAGCTCGATGTCGCGTCCGAGCCTCCCTTGTGTCAGGTCGTGCGGCAGCCAGCTGACTCGTCATACTTTCGCTGAGACATAGGCTGGTCGAGCACTACAGCCCAAATTGTGCGTCTGAAAGCTCTTTTTAAAGCTCTTCGAAGTGCTGACCCTGAGCTGCCTTGGCCATCAGGCGGCCACTGTCGTGCCTTCGTGCGTTCGCTCGCCGGATGTACACGCACGCGACCCTCCCCCCCTTGGCTCCAATCGCTGAGCTCACTCTTTATTGCAGGCGCCTACATGGGAGAAGCTTGCCGGCGAGAACAAATGGCGCGAAGAGGCAACTGGCTTCCACATGGCCCAAGTCAAGTCCGTCCGCTCACCGCCTTCTTGTGTTGCGAGAGCTGGCTCGCCCTCTTGCGAGCGACCGCGGAACTTATGCTAACGAGCCGTCGTGATGGCCTCTGCTCCCTTTCACAGCTGCATGGTTCAGGGAGGTTAGTAAGTGGCTTGCGACAGAGGACTGCGCACCCTCGTCTGACCTTCGCATTCTCACCAACCCCCAACAGATCTTTGCGCTTCCAACGGCGTCACCGGTTGTACGTCTGCGTGTGCGCTGCCAATCGTTCTTCATGCTCACGAATGTCCGTCACTCCAGATCCCTCCATCAAACTCTATCAGGACGGCAAACTCGTCACGTCCTACGCGCAGTCACGAGACGCCAACGTCGTTCAGGCCTTCATCACTGTCCACTCGACTGAGTACTCGAAGCGTCGGCCTGACGGTAGCCAGAGCGCCAACGGCGAGCTACATCTCGGCTCGGGCGGTGACGGAACCGTCGTCAAGCTTGACCGGGCCGGACTTGACCGCGTCAAGAGGGAAGGCGGCTTCGTTAAGTACTTCGTACCCTGGTGAGTCGACTGCCGACCGGTCTTGTGCTGCGCGCGAGCGCGGCGGCTGACGCCTCCGCCCTCCTGCTTGTTCTGACAATCCATTTCAGGTGTGGACAGTGAGTACAGCCCTTTCCTTGGCCTTTCTGAGTATATTTTTGATGCAGTCTGAACATTTTTGCAACCGGCAGCTGCAAAAAACTTGCGCCTGGTGCGTACGTGAATGTCTTCCCTTACTCGCTCATCAGTACTAAATAAGGAAGCCATTCGAACGACCACCGCAGTGTTTGCTGAGCTTGCTCAAAAACTCAGGGGTCAAGTTCCGCTCTATGAGGTCGATTGCGAGGCCGACAAGGCCGTCTGCCGGGCCGAGGGTGTCCCTGGTTACCCGCAGCTTATCCTGTTCGTCCATCTTTGGCATAGGCTGTATGAAGATTGTGAGCTAATACTGAGGTCCCTCGAATGTAAAGTTACGCAAATGGTCAGAAGTACGAGCACACGGGCGGCCGCTCTCTCAATGCTTTAACCAAGTTTGCCGAGAAGGCGCTGACCACGTTAGTTTTCCTTGCCGAGACGCCTGCTTTGTCGAATTCTAGCAGCTGATCCTGCAGCTTACCACTCAGAGGATCGGCCGAGACCATCAACGTCGAGGACCTCAAGAAGATTGCTCAACAGGAAGAAGTCTTCTTCGTCTACTTGCACACGCACGCTGCCCCTCCATCGGATCTTGTGCGTCTGCTTCGCTGAGGCACAAGTGCCCCTCATCAGGACTGACTAGTCCTCTCCCAGGCTCTCGTTACGAAGGCTTCTCAGTCGCTGCTGGGCTCGGCTCTCATTTACCAGTCGCAGGACCTCGACCTCTTTTCCTATACTGGCGTCCTGCCGACGAGCGGCTCGGCGCTCCTGTGCATCAAGGATCACCAAGCTCGGACGCCGATCGCCTCGCTTTCATTTTCGGCCGATCATGCGCTGACGCAGGCCGACGTCTCGCGTTTTATCGAGGAGAACAAGCTGCCGACGGTTGTTGAGCTCGACGCAGGCAACTTTAGGGAGGTGATGAAAAACACGCGCGGGTCGATCGTCATCCTCGCCGCCCTGACGACCACTGACGAGCACAAGCTCAGGGACAATGTCGCCCTCCTGCGCGACATTGCGACGGCCTGGCGCAAGGGCGGGCGTCAGTTTGAGCAGGGCGTCATCTTCGCCTGGATGGACGGCAACAAGTGGGGCAAGTGGCTTAAGCAGAATTACGGGTACGCGATGATCATAGCTCGAAGACACAACCAAGCCGGTCACAGCTGACTATGTGCCATGCGACTCCCCAGCATGAGCCGCTCCGCGATGCCGCAGGTGGTTGTTGCCGATCCGATCGTGCGGTTTGCCTTCGAGTCGTTGCCGCCGCAATTGCTCTTCGCTGACGCCGACTTATGTGTCGCAGAAATCCGAGTATTACGATGTCACGCTCGAGATCGAGAAGCTCGAACTCAAAGGCCACTCAATCTTTTCGACGCTCGAAGGCGTCTTTCAGAAGACGCTCAAGCCTAAGACGGTCGAGAGTTGGCCCGACAGGCTCTCGCGGGCGATGTCAATCAAGTTTGGCGAGTGGCGGGTGAGTCTGGCTTCTTTGCCAACCTTAATAGAGCCAGTATGCAGGATGCACGATCTGACCCCCTTGATCACCGCCTTAGGCCGATGCGAGCGAGTACCCGCTGCGCTTGGCAGCAGGTGGCTTCCTCCTTGTGATCGTCGCCGTCTGGGTGCTCAAGAAACTCCTGACTTTTGAATTCTCGCAAGAGCAGCAGTCGAAGGAGCCGAGTCGGCTCGACTAGCTGCTGCTGAATGATGATCTCTGCGTGTGTTCCTACCTTGACCGGGGTTGTCGGCGTCAACAAACACTCGTAGGAGGCGATCGGAAGATATCAGATCAACAAAAGAGAAAACTGGGCGGGACGCCGACCCTTTCAGCTCACCTACCAACCACCTCTCCCCTCTACCTACCTTTTCCTCTGCAGCGCAAGGGGCATGTCTAGCCTTCCCGTCGTCAGCCGCACCTCTGGAAGCGCATCGCCCGAGCTCAAGCCAGCGAGCCTGTTGATAATTATGGTGGCTGGGTTGCAGGCATAGGGCGTCAAGAAGGGCATGAAGATCGTCTAAGGTCTAGGGTTCCGAGCGGAAGTGCGATGAGTTTACATCGCGTAATAGATGAAGAGTGTGTAGCTCGTGGCGATCATCGCGCCGAGGATGGCGATACCAATCCAAGTGAATGTTTTGATTGGGCGGCGGAGGCCCTGCGACCGCTCCTCCGCCGTCGTCTCAAGCTCGTTCTGCGCGCGGCGCCGCTCAGAATAGTACAGCACGCGACCGAGGTACTTGCGGTCGAGCCAATGGTAACCGATGCCGAAGAAGATGTCAATGGCCTTCAGAGCGATCAGGAAGCCAAAGACCTTGTCGTACTCTGCAGGCGGGAAGGGCGGACAAACTCGAACATCAAAGGCCGCTTTACATCAGAGGCAAAATCCGAAAAACGCACGGTTCTTGGACTTTGCATCGGCTTGATCTTGAATGGCACCGACAGCGACGTCCATGATGGTGGAGCCACCGGAATTGAACTGTTGACGACGGAGGATGAGGTCAGCTCTCGGCTATGGTTGACACACCGGCGTAAGATTTACTCACGCTCTTGAAGACACCAAAGGCGGTCCCCAGATACGCTTGAGGAACAATAAGAGGGATGCTAGCGCTCCAGGGCAGCGCATTAGTAGCCAGAGCGACACTGCCGAGGATGGTTGGGGCGAGAGGGTGAACGTTGGTGTACGCAAGGAGAGCGAAGACGAGAACCCAAAGTGCGGCCGTGAGCGCAATGAAGTGCATCCGCCGGCCAAACCGGTCGAAGAAGATGCCGAGGATGGGCGTGCCGACTCCATGGCGAGGAGGAGTGACAGAGTAAGCACCGGCATCTATCGTACGGACTACAACAGACACATACCAATTGGAATGACCTGGCCAATGGCTGCGGTGTAGCCGGCCGTGAGCCTGAAAAGAGGCAGAATCTCGGGTCAGCTTTGGCGGACGGGCTCTCCGGGCTGTCCGAATGTAGGGACGAACTTGGTCGATCCGCGCGTGATCTCCACAACCTCGGCAAGGTTGGAGGTGTAGGCGCCGACGGCACCAGCTGGTGGAAAAAGGGACGTGCGAGGTCAGTAATAAGGTGTATGAGATGCCTCATTCTCAAAGGAAAGACGAACATTGAAGGAGCTTGATTCAACAAAGCGCATCAGCAAGTCAGCCATGGGCTCATAGCTCAACGTCAGAAGGCTGAGCGGTAAAGTGAGTTTCACCTGAGTGAGGGGAATGATCCAGAAGGCAGCCGGGAGCGCAAAAAGGCCGATGAAGTTGAAGCGCGAGGTGCGCCCCTTGGCGACGTCTCCAACAGGTCCAGCCTTGAGCCCGGCAAGGGTGGCAGCACGGCGGCCGGTGAGGACCCGATGCTTGATCGGGAGGCGGCAGTCGAACCAGACATAAAGGACGTTCAGAACGAGGGTGAAGCCGCAGAAGATAGCCGGGACCTAGACCGAGGCGACATACGCGTCAGTAAAGGGAGTCGAATCTAGATGGTAGAGCTGCAAGCAACTCACCCATAAGGCCCAAGCCCAGTTCCCGGATCCCTGTGCGATTGGAATCGCAGCAGCCTTGCCAGCGACATTCCAGACGCGGCCAAGTCCGATGTCGAGGCCGCTGATGAGGCCAAGGAAGCCTGCGGTTCCCGCCGTGCCCTTGGAGAAGTGCGCGTACCATTTGTTCTGACAGACTTCAATGGACGTGCTGCGTGGTGGATAAGGCGGGTGTGGCAGGATGTAGCTGAGTTCAGAATTGCGAAAGGGACGGAGCAAGCCTCAAGTACGGCGGCGGGTCTGGGTTGGAGCGAAATAATTTGCCCGAACGTACCTTCCGAAGCCGAAGATCTGCAAGCGTGGAGCTGTCAGGTTCTTAAAGCTATTCAAGCTGGAAGGGAGGGCTACACGCACGATCTGGCCGCCGACGACGAGGCCATAGGAATCAAGTGAGGCCCCAAGTGCGCAGAGGGCGGCGCCGACGAAGATGAAGGCGGATGCCGTGAGCGAGCCGAGATTCGGCCCGTAGTAGTCAATCAAAACGCCGGAAATGAGAGGTAGAACAGTGTTGACCAGGGAGACGGCGCTCGAGATCTGGTGAGAATTGAGAAGCAGGAACCAGGAGGGGGAGAGAGAGGGGCAGAGAAGAGAAGGGAATGCAAGGGTGCATGAGGACGAGCGTAAGAACAAAAGGTGTGTGGGGAGACGAAGGGGGGAAGGGAAAGTAGGGGAGGGGGAAAAGGGAGAGTAGGAGAAGGGGAGAGAAGGAGGGGGCCGATCGGTGGTCAGCGCGCAGCCGGCGATTTACTTTATGTCGGCTATTGGAACGCACGACACCGTATTGCGCATTGTTGATCCCGAGCTCTTTCTTGAAGGTCGACTTGAGCGGGGTCAGGCTAGATTGGGCGAAGTTCGAGCCGACTATCAGCCAAGAGGCCGGTCAGCTTCAGCCCGCGGTGTGCTCGGCGGGAGTCGAGGAGCAGACACAGCCTCAGGAGGGGACGTACAGGTTAAGAGCAGGACAAAAGCGAGGACAAGGATCTTGCTAACCCAAGGCAGACCGACACCGCCGGCCTCGACGTCGACGTCAAGTTCAGCCGGCGAGTATTCGAGCGCTTGGGCGACGCCCGAAAGCTGGTTGGCATCCGCGGCGACGCGCTTCTCGTCGTCATCAACATTTTGGAACGACTGCAGGCTCGCTGGCTTGAGCTCGGGTGATGCGCTTCCAGAGGTGCGGCTGACGACGGGAAGGCTAGACATGCCCCTTGCGCTGCAGAGGAAAAGGTAGGTAGAGGGGAGAGGTGGTTGGTAGGTGAGCTGAAAGGGTCGGCGTCCCGCCCAGTTTTCTCTCTTGTTGATCTGATACCTTTCGATCGCCTCCTGCCAGTGTTTGTCGACGCCGGCGGCCAGGTCGTCAGGGTTGGGTTGCGCCCCGCCGCCCCTCGGCGCGGGGTGGCTGCGTCCTCCACGCCTCTACTCGCCCGAGATGATCCGGGCGCGAGCAAACAAGGAAACGGATGACTGCGCTGAGGTCGACCGTCGGTCTTGGCGCTGCTCAGTACCCCGAGCTAGCAACGGCACGGTCGAGGAGCCCAAGCACAGTCAGTCGAGCTTGAGCCGAGGTGATTGTCGGAGTTTTGCGCGTCCCGAAGGGCAATCAGAGCAGCTATTCCGGTCCGAGAGACAAGAAGCCAGGCTATTTGCTAAGAATCATTCGTGACGTTCGACGACATCGACTATGGAACGGCTTAGCAAGGATGGCGCAGGCCCCGGTGACTCAGCGAAGAGCGCGGGATCGCGAGGCCATGATGTCGGGGGCGAGAACGGCGTGCGACAGCAGGTAGGGGCCTTACAGACAATCAGAGTTGAAGAAGAACGAGTAGGACGGCAGGCCGATCCCTGTCCTTCAGAGCAGGGCGAGTCTAAATGGCAAGACACGAGCAAGCTGGGAGATTGCCGGCGGGCCAGTCGCGAGCCGGAATCTGATTGCGAGCAGGCTGGCCAAGAGCCGTAGCTATGGACAAGGGTATTGATCGAACAGAGGGGTCGAGGCACAAAAGCAAAGGTGTGAGGGAGAAGAGGTCGGGCCCCCCCATCAGGTGGTGCCGGCCAACCCTCAGGCGCGCCGTTCGATCAGGCGGACGATCCTCTGCCTACCCGACAATGAGAGCTAGCGTGATTACGAGACCCATCATGCAAGCAACAGCGGATACAGAATGGTACAAGGTAGACAAGAACAAGCCAGGGAAATTGCCTAGGCACGCTTCGAGTTCTTCAGATCAACCGCCTTTGTCAAGCAGTAGAGCGTCTCGAGAATGGGCACTGGCAGGCCGAGACGCTTGCCCTCCCTGAGAGGCGTCCCGATAATGACTGGAGCGTACGCAGGGTCAGCTAAGGCGCGCCTTCTGCAGTCTCTCAAGATTGCGAGGATTTACCCTCAACTTCGGTTTGATAGCCGTTCGCGACGTCGGCCTGCATTGATGAGTTGAGACCCTGCGCGTGCGATTGGCCTGATGGCGACAATGTTCGACAGCGTCGTCAGTCACGTCCGGATCGACCTTGAGCAGGATAGACATACAGCGAGCCATAAGAACGTCAATCTCCGAGTCAGGTACCTTATGACCGAGCGCTTGAGCGACTGCGACGACTTCCTTCACTGATTGGCAGTCAGCAGCGCGGCATCAGCCCCCTTTCGTTGTAGAGACAAACGGCCGCTGCAGCGTCTGACGTACTGATGTTGCGGCAAAAGTCGACTGAGTAGGGCGTTGCGTTTAGCAGGTCTGCCGTGTTAGTCTGGATTAATGCTGTCGTCGGGTTCCAGGCCGCATTCTGATTGGTGTCGAGTGCGTCAGGGTCTGCATGCAGAACACTAGATTCGAGACTTCGCACTCACCCAGATGACCTTGGTCCATCGAGCGGTCTGCATGTCCTCGACAACCTCAGCCTCGATGCCATCAACGGTGTGGAAGAGCGCCTTGAGCTGTTCTGCGCTGGCCAGCTCCCCAGCGTCCCTTGCGCCCTCAGGATAGAACGGGCCAAACTGCATGCACGGCGACGGCAGGTTATTGTTCAGGACGAGCTGAGGAGTTCGAACAGGTGATCCATCCAGTCAGTCAGCCGCCATTCGGTGACGGTAGGATGAAAGGAAAGGCACACTCACTCCAGGCGACGGCTGAGCAGCGCCGATCCAGGTGACGGCCGTTAGGATCGTGTTTTGCGGGAATGCCTCCTTCAGGGCTGAGGAGCGGGAGTTGAACGCACGATCAGCACTTTCAGCCGACACACAAAGCGATCCGGCGGACATACGGGCCTCGGCGCCGACGCCATTCTGAACGATCATGACGGCCGTCTTTCCGGGTGTGACGGCTGGAGCAATAATTTCCTGCAGCGAGGGTGTGGCCGACAGCTGCGCCTTTGTGCAGCCTGGTCGGACGGCAACAGAGGGCGTAAATCAGTCATCCACGAACTCATCCTCATCAACAAGAACGCCTCTAGCGCCATCTACCCACAGATGACATAGTCGAACTCGGGCACGGCAGCGTGGGCCTCCTCCGGGGTCCGATGCGCTGTGCAATCAGGGTCGTGCGTCGGTCAGCCCGGCCAAGCTTGCCGCGCACGTGCACAGCTCGTGGGAGCTGCCTCGGTCGAGCCGCGGATGAGACGCACCTCCTGCGAACTTTATGCCCTTCAGCTTGCCGAACTTGACCGAGTCGTAATCGAGCCCATTGTCACGGATCTGCTGCAGGTTGCTGCGGGCGACGACGTGCACGTTGACCTTGCCCTTGAGCGCTGGTTGCGAGAGGATGAGGGCGTAGGTGCAGCCGATGCCGCCGGCGCCGTGAATGAGTACGTTGATTGGGGCCATGGTCGTCTTCTGCTGGAGTTAAGCGTGGGGGTGGGTGTTGGTAGAGTCCGTCTCTCGTCCGGCCGGATACCCATCGCTCAATGCTGTTGTCCATCGGCCGGGCGGGTAGGTGCCGGCTGAAGGCGGGTATCGGGCCGAACTCACCGCCGCGGTCCAAGCCGCCTCTTGCCTCAGCCCATTCCGTTCCTGCCCAAGAAGGCTCGGCTCCTCCTCCCATCCATCACCACCTACTCAGTCTAAGCTCCTCTTCAACCTCTGCCATATCTCTTTAAGATGCCTGCCGCTCGCCAGCTCACGCCCGGAGTGCGTTGTAGTCACCCTCCCCGATTGGCGCGCAGTTCCTCCCAAGAAGACTGACGCTAAGTCGGCTTTTCTTCTCACTAGGTCTACGCTCCTCTCATCACACCCTTCAAGGCCGACGGAGATGTCGATTACGAGGCCGTCAAGGCGCAGGTTGTTCGCGTGGCCAAGGCCGGCATGGGTCTTGTGCGTTGACCGGCTTGAATCGCTGCCCAGCAGCTCGGCTGATGCTCCATCGCATACCGCTAGGTCATTCACGGCACGAACGCCGAGGCTTGCCACCTGAGCCATGAGGAGCGCTCCCTTGTCGTCAAAGAGGCGCGCAAGGCGTTGGACGGGGCTGGCCTCAACGAGGTCCCGCTGCTCGTCGGTACCGGTGGTCAGAGTGCGCGCGAGTCGATCCAGCTGGCGAAGGAGGCGAAGGAGGCCGGCGCCGACTTCTCGTAAGGCCGCCCTTAGCCGAGGTGGTCGGTCCTCGCATGCTGATCCTGCTGCGGTTCCTCAATCTCTCAGGATCGTCATTCATCCGTGCTACTTCGCCTTCGCCATGGGTCGCGACACGCAGGCCATCTACGACTTTTTCATTGAGGTTGCCGACGCCTCGCCCCTGCCCGTCATGGTCTACAACTTCCCGGGCGCGGCGGCCGGCATCGACCTGACGTCCGACCTCATTATCAAGCTCTCGGAGCACCAAAACATCATCGGCACTAAACTGACGTGCGCCGGCATTGGTAAGGGTCACCGTATTGCCCGGCACACCAAGTCGGCTGAGTACAAGAAGCGTCACCCGACGCCTTTGTGAGTTGTGTTTAGAATCTGTCATTCTTGGCCGGCGACCGACGAGCCTGCGTTACTTTTTCAGTGTTGTCATGCCCGGCTTCGCCGACTACTGCGCCCCGGCCTTGCTCTCGCGCCAGGACGGCATCATCACCGGAACGTGAGTCCGCGAGTCAAAGTCGCCTCGCACTTTCGTTGACAGCTGGTCTGACGTCTCCCCCCTTGCAATCCTTAGTGGCAACGTCATTCCCAAGACGATGGTGAAGCTGTACGAGCTGACGAAGAAGGCGATCGAGAGCGGCACTCCGGCCGACTGGGACGCTGCGCTCGAGGTTCAGGATGTCGTGTCGGAGGCCGATTGGGTGATCGTTAAGGCCGGTATTAGCGGAACCAAGTACGCCCTCGACACATTCTGCTCCGAGGGCGGCGTCAAGCTCGGCGGTTTCGTCCGCTCGCCGCTGCCGCAGACATCCGACGCGACCAAAAAGCTCGTCGACGAGGGCATGAAGGACGCGATCGCCTACGAGCGCTCGCTTTGACCGGGCAACCGGAACCGAACCTTGTAGCACTACCCATGTAGATGAAATGACCAGCTCACGCAGACCGATCGTGCCGCGGCTAGCAGGAGGCACATTATATGTCCATGGCGGCATCATCGTCGTTCTCCGCCGGCGCGAGACCCATACCAACCTCCATGTTCGAGCGGACTTTGGCCAAGAGCTCCTGAGACGCCTCTAACGTGATCTCCATCGCGCGATCGACCTGGGGGTGCAGAAGAGCTGATCAATTTTCTCTTTGGGGGGAGGGGAAACGTTTGTCGCGAGACAGAGATTGAAACGGCGTACGCACGTCGTCCTCATCAAAGTCACCGTCCAACTCGAGCCAAATGACCTCCCGCCCTGCGTTCTCGCCATTCTCGACGCCGAGGGCGGCGCCAAACGCCCAACCGACACCGAAGACGGCTGTCGCTGCCCGCTCCTCAGCGTAATCTGGGTCAAGCACCCAATGGCCACCCGGCAACAGGGCGCAGCATGAGCCAAGCGCGAGGCCCGTCATGCCAACTGAGGAGGCGTCCATCGCCGCTAAGCTCGACGCCGTCAATGCGAGCGCCTTCTCTGACGTCGGCACGACTGAGCACTTGCGATTGGAGGATGGACTGCAGGATGACGATGCACCTGGCGACAGATCGAACCGGTCGATCGGTTTGGGAAGCACAGGCAGTGGCGGCGCGGACAGCGCCTGGATGGTTAGAAGGACGAGCGAGCGCGGGTGCGAGGTGAGCTGTAGCAGAGGAAGTAGAGAGGTCTCAAGTGTCGACTCGAGCGCCTTGGACTCGATACCTGAAGCACAAGGAAGAAACTGAGCATTGTCAGCACTGGGGGAGGACAGGGCACCTTCACGGGAGCGATGATCACGCACCGGCAGTTCCGTCAAGAGGCCGATGATGGACCTCGAGCGTCGCCCGGTCGAGGCGCTCATCCCGAATCCGAACCTCCATTGGACCCGAGAAGGATGCGATAAGCGAGATCGGCCCTGGGATTGCGGAGGAATGCTAGATCAGCTTGGACGGCCGAGACTGAAGGTATAGTGCAACGCTAAGTAAGGATGAACCCATTGAGACCCGGGCGCTGCCGTCGGCGCGGTGGAGCGTGCTGAACTTGACTTCAAAAGGCCGAGCTTCGAGTGTGGCACGGCCATCGGACCTGGGGTTGTCGTTCATATGGAGGTAAGAGCAAGTCGGAGGAGGCAAGCGTTTGGAGAGAATGGTCGTTGCTGGGCCTCGAGCCTGGTGCTGCTGTGCGGGCAAATCGCTGCTCGCGCGCGCGAAAGACGCACAAGGGGACCAAGAAGGGGCAAGGGAACAGGAGGCTCGGGCCAACCGTCGACCAACCCTCCTTCTGCCAGACCAGACCTAGGCAGAGCAGATTAGCAGATTCGCAAGATCGACCGAAGCCAAGCGGGATCAATTCAAGAAGCGTCCACTCGACCGAGGGCTCTCTCGCCAACCGCCCGCTGCCGCCATGCGAACTAAGACGCTCGAGATCCGCTGGCACGACACGCAGCCCATCTTCTCATCCGACTCGCAGCCTTACCCGCCCCATCAGCTCAAGCGGCTCCTCAGTCAGCAGCAGTCCGGCATCGTCTCGTCGGGCGTAGGGAAGGAGAAGGAGAAGGAGGTCTCAGCGGCGGGCAGAAGCTACCGCGTCGCGACTGGAGGCGCCGACAACCATGTCCGGGTGCGTGTGCGCTAGGCGGCGAGCCTCTCAGCCATCTCGCCTCCCTCATGCGACTCGAATCAGGACTGACAGCGCGCTCTGACGCCGGCGCGGCCTCCTGTCAGCTCTGGCTCATCCACCCCAATATCCCAGACGTCTTGCCGACGAACGCCGCCGCCGCCGCTGCCGGACCTTCCTCGGCCCAGGGGCCGGCGCCGAGTCCGCCTCCGCCGCGCGCTGAGTTCCTCGCAACCCTTCGCCGACACACAGCTGCCGTCAACGTCGTCCGTTGGAGTCCGAAGGGTGGGTTGTATAAAGTTTGGCTTCGATGAGTCGATGCTGATAGTTATCTTGACATACAGAGGACGTACTTGCGTCGGCCGGAGATGGTTGGTCGCTTTGGCTCCTGTGCACCGCGTTTGCGTGTTCTCTGATGGACAAGACCCCCATTGCTTCCGCCCCTCGCAGATGGTTTCCTCTTACTTTGGGTGCCCAAGTCGGCTCCCGATGGCGTCGCCGGTCCCTCTTCTGGCGCTTTCGCTGACTCGAGTGCAACCGAGGAGGGACAGAAGGAATTCTGGCGCGTCAAGACATTCATCCGGTGCGTCCGATCGTCTTATTCGTCAGAGAGCATGCGCTAAGCGTCATGCCTTCATCAAATGCAGGGCCACAACCAATGAGATCTACGACCTCGCCTGGAGTCCGGACGGCGCACACCTCATCGTTGGCTGTACCGACAATGTCGCCCGGATCTACGATGCGGCGACAGGCGCCTGCATAAAGGCCATCGCCGAGCACACACACTATGTGCAGGGTGTCGCCTGGGACCCGCTGAATGAATTTGTGGCGACCCAGAGCAGCGATCGGTGCGTGTAGTCCTTCATTCACCCCGCTCCTCCTGCACTTCCTGAGGGAAATGAATTCTCGCAACAGTTCCGTTCACATCCACCGCATCCATCAGTCTAAGGGCGAAATTGACTTCATCCCTCACGGCCGGTCCGAGCGGCTCACCTTCCACGGCGGCGGATCTCGCCACCCTTCCTTTGGTGCGAGCTGTGCGCGGCCCAACATGGCTCGTCAGGATAGCACAGCCCTGTCGGATGCCGGCTCAGTCTTCGATTCGGCGGCGTCGGACCACGGTGTTGATGATTCGGCCGCGAGCGTTTCGACGGGTGTGCCAGCTGGCCCGCTCACGCCTTCTGCGTCAATGCCCGGCACACCGGCGATGCCATCTACAGCGTCGATGAAGCCACCGTCATCACGCCGGTCGTCAATGTCGAGTTCGGTCGCGGCCTCGCCACCACCGCCTTCGAGTCGATTCGCTCGATCACCTTCGCCACTGCCGGCGATCCGGCCAAACAGTCAGCCACCGACGGCACCGACGCGGCCGGCCGTGACAAACAAGCTCTACGGCGACGAGTCGTACACGCATTACTTCCGCCGCCTCACCTTTTCCCCTGATGGAGCACTCCTGCTTACTCCTGCCGGGCAAATCGAGTCGAGTCTGCTCGCTCCCTCACTTATTGCCGCGGTCGGTGCCGACACCGAGGGCGCCTCGTCGTCCAAGGAATGCAAGCCGAAGCGACCAGCCGCGGCGACCGACGCCACCAAGCCGACCGTCTACATTTACTCGCGCGCCAACCTGTCCAACGGCCCAATTGCGCATCTGCCCGGTCAGCGGACGGCGAGCGTTGCAGTCCGCTTCAACCCAATCCTCTACGACCTACGCGATGGCATGACGGCGGTGCGGTCGCCGAAAACAATCGTCGTTGATGAGAAGAGCGCCGACGAGGTCAAGGTCCGGATGTACGACGCTGTCGAGGCCGCTGTCGTCAAGGACGACCCGCCTGCCAATGCAGAGGCGAGCAGCTCGAGCGCTCCCTTGCTATCAGGCGCTCCGCCGGTCACCAACCCTCATCTCCTTTCGCCCTCGCCATCGCCGGCGCCGCCAGCACTGTCGGCTAGCTCGACCTTTGCATTACCTTACCGCATGTACTTCGCGGTCGCGACTCAGGACGCCGTACTCCTATACGATACCCAGCAGACGAGTCCGATCGCCATCTTTGTGGGTCTCCACTATGCCGGCTTCACCGACCTGACCTGGTCACCCGACGGCCAGACGCTCCTGCTCTCGTCGATTGACGGCTACTGCACAGTCGTGGTAGGTCTTCCGCGCGCTCAATCAGGTCCTCGCGTGACTCGCTAAATCTCTCGACCTCGCAGGTCTTCGACCCGTCTGAGCTCGGCACGCTACACCACACACAGCAGCATCAAAAGCAGCTCCAGGCGCTTGCTCAGAACCTGTCGGCCGCCTCGCACGGGTCGACGTCGCTCCCGCCCTCGCCGGCACCGGCCCACGGGACACCGATATCACTCGCGACGCCGACAGTCAGCTCGACCGATGCACCGGCGGCGCTTGCCTCGTCAGGTGGCCACAAGCGAAGCATCAGCATCGAGACGCCCGTCATCGAGGAAACGCTCGTCATGACAGCCCCTCCGTCTTCGACACCTGCGGCGACTCCGACTTCCTCGGCACCCGTCGCAGCCGCCGCAACTCCTCCGCCTGGCTCATCTCCAACAGCGGCCGCCTCTTTAGCACCGAACGTCCCCGCCGACGGCAACGTGAAGAAAAAGCGCCGCGTAGAGCTAAAGCACCTCGGCCCGCTCGACTAACCTCGCCCATCTTTCCGCCGCACGCTCCGACCCTCGCCGTCCCTGTCTCACATCTCCTAGTCTCACGCGCACTGTTCTACGACCTTCCTGTCTCGTTTGCTTACAACCAACTCTTATCGCCAGCCAGATTGAGCACATCACTTGTCAGCGTCGGCGGGTTTCCTTGCTACAAGCTAGAACTGTTGGTTCGAGAGCAGTCACCATAATACATCGGCTTAGCGCATCGCGGGGCCGGCTTCCTCGCTCGCTTATCGGCGGACGCCCTGCGACTTCTTCTGCGTCTGACCGCGACGGGCTGCAGGGTCATGGGAAGACGTGGCTCGTCAGCATGGGTCTTTGTCCATCGCAGAAGAGCATGAGCGGACTGACCGTTGGCTGTGTGAAAGAGGGCAGCGATAGTGGCACGAGTCAGTACAGACAAGCACAAATGTCCTGAAGGCAGGGGTCGACGCACCGCGCAGGATTGTGGCACGTCCGCGCGCTGTTCCGATACCGCGACCCTTCATGGCTAGAGGAGGACAAGAGTGTCGGCTGATCAGCTGTAATCTAGCCGTGAGCAAGTATGACTGAAGCGAACCGTTGGGTCCAACGCGCTTGAACCTGGATGAAGGAGGGCGTGAGAACTCAGGTCAGCTTGGTCGCGTGGCAGCATCGAGAAGATCGAGGCGGGACGAACATGGGCGCGTTCGCAAGCATGTCAGGCACGATGTAGAACCCTGACGAGAGCGCGCAAGGAGTACTTGTCAGCCTCGTACATGAGGCGCGAAGACCGCGAAACAAAGGTAACGCACGGCACATGCTGCCCCGGATGTAGACCTGATCAAGCTGCGACACGCGGCCGTCCCGACCGGTCGCCGTCACGTCACGCAGGCAGATGTTGAGCGAGTCCTCAGCTGAGGTGGGCACGGAGGGCAGGAGACTTGATTCAGCGTAGCTCGCCAATATACCTCGGTAGACCGGCAAGAGCCCCTGCTGTGGCCCATCGCGGTTTGCGGAGCGTGCCATTCAAGCAGCACGAATCGCGTTGCGCACATCGACCAGTCTGCCACGCGATGTCCTTCGCCAGCCGCATGCGTCTCAGACGGCAAAATCACGCGAGGTCGTCCTATGAAGCCAGGCTCCAGACCAGGTCTTACCGTCATCCCCTGGTCTGCGGCGCGCCCTTCAGGCGTGAGCTACTCCGTGTATGAAAGATTGGCACGCACCATCCGCCAGTTTGCCGCGGTACGTCTGACCAGTCTTGAGCTCGACGGTAATGACGTGACCGAGCGACTCCTGCAGTAGCTTGACGGGGACTACAGGTGCAGGGAGTGGAGGCGAAGTTAGGTAGGGTCGGCAGACGCAGGCCGGACGAGACGAGCGGCAGCCGAGGTAAAAGAAGCAGGTTTCGACCTGGTGAGCCATCCAGCGCACACTTCTCGCCGCATCGATCGCCGACGGAAGCCTAGACGCACCTCCGAGGTTGGCCATGATGGATTCGGATTGGGAACGAGACGAGAAGAGGAGGGAAGGCTGAGAACGGGTCGTGGTTCCTAGGCAGGCTGCTCCTGCCGCCCGCTCGACGACTTCGCGCGCCGCCGCTCGCAGCGTGCGCCTTCGCCGCCCAACCGCTACCTCTTCCCCTTCCCGACCTCCCTGCCTTCCCTTGCCTGCCTTCACTCGATGGGCCTCCTGTACTACGGCGCGCTGGGATCGTCGACGTTTACCGTCGTGGCCCTCTATCTCATCCTCACTGGTGCGTAGGCTCTCGCCGCCGCCTCCGCCGCCGCCGCCGCCGCCGCCGCGTACGGCGATCGTCACGAGCGATGGCCAGTGCGGCGGCTCGAGCTTCTCTATCCGGTGGAACGGGCTCCTACTGATGCTCGCTCCCACTCTTGACACTCGAAACATCAGGCCAGGGAGAGGGTCCGTCGTCTCGTCCCTACTGCGACCGAGCTGTGATATGTTTTGGGAGCTCACAGACACATCCTTAACGGCACGCTCCAGCCTTCAACCCCGGCCGCTTCCTAGAAGAGACGTCGCCTTACTTCTGGGCGCTCATGGGTGTCGGTCTCTGCATCGGGCTCTCGGTCCTTGGCGCTGGATGGTGCGGCTCAGCGACGGCTTGAGCCAAGGAAGCGGGATCGCTAACGCGGTCGTCACCTCCCTCCACCGATGTCAGGGGTATCTTCATCACCGGCTCGTCCATCCTCGGCGGCGGTGTGCGCGCACCGCGTATCCGGACCAAGAACCTGATCTCGTACGTTTGACGAAACACTTCGTTGCGAAATCTGGTCTTCTGTTGATCATCTTTCCACCGTCTCGATGCCAGGATCATCTTCTGCGAGGTCGTGGCCATCTACGTACGTTCCTCCTGTTCGCCTTCCCTAGTTGCCCCTTTGCTCGACAACGGCTGAACCCCATAATAACACATGACTGTCACATGGTAGGGAGTCATCATGGCCATCGTCTTCTCGGCAAAGATCACCGGCGCTGTCGGAGCCGACGATATCTTCTCGCAAGGCAACTACTACACTGGTCGGCTCCCTCTCGGCTCTCGCTAGCGACCGCATCCGCAGCCAACTGACCTCACCCGGCACCCATCTGTGGCCTCGCAGGCTTCGCTCTCTTCTGGGGCGGTCTGACCGTCGGACTCTGCAACCTTCTTTGCGGAGTCTCGGTCGGGATTACCGGCGCTACCGCTGCCTTGTCGGATGCGGCCGACCCAGCGCTATTCGTCAAGATTCTCATTGTCGAGATTTTCGGCAGTGTCCTCGGCCTGTATGTCGCCGGAGTAGATTGCGCGCGCTGAGTTGTCTCCAAGCTGACGAGAGCCATTCCATCTCAGCTTCGGCCTGATTGTTGGCCTCCTGATCGTACGTTCCACCCCGACTGCTGCACGGACGACCAAGTACACTAGGACTGACGCCCCGTCCTCTGAACGGTCTACAGTCTGGTAAGGCAGAAGAGTTCAAGTAGAAACGCGCTTATGTCGGGAGTCGCAGCGTCAGGCCTTGAGGGGCAACGGGCAGCGGAATCATCTGGTGCGATGGGTCATGGATCATTGCACGACCGGGCCTCGCGGGCGGGGTGCTCTGAGCTTTGCAAGTGTCCAATCCCAGAGATCGCACTGATGGATGGAGCGCGTATCGTCAGCTTTCGGGGCGCAGCCTCGGGTGGAAAAGAGCGAGAAGGCCGCACGCCGTACCGCCAGTAGAGGCCGCCGAAGATGGCGCCCGAGAGATGGGCCGCGTGGTTGAACATTTGCCAGCCTCGGATAAGGCCGAAAAGATCGAGCGCGCAGAGGGCGGCGACTCCCCAGGTGATGGGAAAGGTGACGAACGGCAGGAAGATGATGCCAATCTGGGCGTGCGGGAACGAGAGGGCGCCAACAGCCATGACCGCGTAGAGAGCGCCGGAGGCACCGACTGAGCCATTCAGCTGAGCCTTGCGTGCGAGCCGGAAGAGCTCGGCCCGGGGGATGTGGACGCCGGCGGAGGCGGCGGATGAAAGACGAGCGAGGAAGCGCGGCAGAGCAATCAGGTTCGAGTGAAGATGCGACCCGAGAGAGGCAAAGAGGGCGGCCGAGAGGTAGAAGGCCGTCAGATGCCAGACGGCGGTCGACTCCTGCATGCCGGGGAACGAGGACAGCGCCGCGCGGTCGCCGTGGACGAGGAAGGAGTAAGCCATCGGCGCTGCGCAGCGCGATGAGGGGTCAGCGCCAGGACGAAAGTGAGGGAAGGTGCCAATGGACGCACTAAATGACCACAGCGCAAACATGTTGAAACCAAAGTGCCAGAACTCAGCGTGGCTAAAGGCACTTGTCAAAAGCGTATAGCTCTTGCCCGAGATGGGCGAGTGCGTCCACATCGCGGCCATCGTTCGCTGGAGCCTGGGGATCCGCCAGCCGATAAAGACTAGCGCGTTGATAGAGATTGCGAGGCTGGCGAACCGCTTTGCCTCGCTTGTGTTCAGCCAATTCTCGGCGATAGCGACGTAGCCGTGGAGAAGCGTGTTGGCGAAGCCAGCCGGAAGACCCGAGAGCGCCCTCTGCAGGCTGCCGACAGTGTCTTGCAAGTCCTGCCGGCAGAGGAACCTAGAGCTTCAGCCCATTATCACCTGACTATGACGCTATCGCATATGAACGACGCACTTTCATGAGTGCAAGCCGCTTGGCGTCCATCATCTCCTTCTGCGTCGGCTGACTCCTCCGCCAGAATGAGCCAGCGCCGAGCTTTTCAGCCCATTCGGCCGTGTCGTCGCTGGTGATCGTCGCCGCTGAGACATAGATCGTGCCGGCCGCAAGGATTGACCACTACGTGTCCACATGTGAGGACAAATGTCAACACGGCCCACGAGCAAATCGAGAAAGCGACGTGCGCCGCCTGCATCTAGACTTACCAGTACCGGCCTTAGCACGTTCGGCCGTGCGCCTCGAAGCTCCTCCTCATTGAAGGTCACTGCCAAACTGGCTGATACGGGCTCCTCCATCCCTGCTGCCGTCGTGCCGGTACCAGCCCTGGCTTCGCTGACAGGCACCTTGACGGGCCTGATGCGCCCGATCGGTGTTCGATTCGCACTCTCCGAGCCGTATGCCGAGTCGGAGTCCTCGGACGGTAGCCGCCCTCGAGGTACAGGAGGCGGCAGGCCGCCCATTGCTCTCGAGCGTAGCGGTGGACGAGATGACCGAGCGCGCTGCTCAACTCTAGAGGAGATTGAGAAAGCTCGGCAAGCAAGCGCGGCGGCGGCCGCCCTAAGTGGAGGTGGTGACGAGGGGGAGGCGACGTGCTCTCGGAGAAGCGACGACCGGGCGAACGCCGTCCTCGACATCGCCTTTGATAGACCGGATTTGGCAAACATAAAGGACGAGAAGAGCGTCAGCGGGACACTTGTCTATCCGGCGCTTTGCTGAAGGAGCAGGCGAGATCGTCAGGGGCTTGGGTGTTGGTTGGAGGCGGCGCGACCCTCGTCCTTGCGCAGGCGCTTGACGGCCAGCGGGCGGACGATGGTCCGGAAGCCACTGGCACCCATCTCTCCCCGCTGCTCGATATGTCTTCTGCAGACATCTGCCCGCATATTTTCTCTACCGATGTTCAGGCGCCACGCCTGTGGGTACCTCTTGCTGCTCATCAATTGAGATGTCCATGAGACGGATGAGCTTTGTAGGCTGATCACCGCTGCCCGCCTGTCTGGCGCAGGAGCCATGCCGTTCATCGCGAGGAATGCACGCTCTGCTTTGACGGCCAGGTGCGTCCATAACCTCCTTCCGCTTAGAGACAGTTGACTTATCAGAGCCTGTCCTGCTGCCGCCGATAAGGACGCACCTGACGGCGTTGACGTGTGCCTGACCTGCTACAACGGCGGCTGCAACTCCGAGGAGCGGCACCACGCCCGCTCGCATTGGGAGAAGAGCGGTCATCCGATGGTCGTCAATATTCGGCGTACGCGCAAGCCTGAGAAGGAGCGGGTGCGTTTCACAGAAATTGCTGCCATGCTATATGAGGTCCTTGGACGTCGTGCGCTGACTCGAGAGCTTCGGCCCGGACCTCCTTGCAGGATGATGAGGAGCCGCCCCTCAAAAAGCTGGCAATCCAGGAGGTTAAAGAGGAGGACGTTTACGATTTTCATTTCCTCACTCGCTGCTATGCGTGCGGCGGTATCCCTGTCGACCCGACGCCCGACGTAAGGCGCCAGGCCCTCGTATCTGAACGTTCCCCAGCCGACGCTGATGTTGCACGTTTGACCCCCGCAGATTCAACGGGCCATCGACGGCATCATGAGCGCGAACTCGTCAGCTCGTCAATCGGAGATTCAGGCATGGGAGGAGGAAATTACAGCGTGCGAGCACACGCTCTGCCTCGAGCAGGTGCCGCCAAAGGAAGTCAAGTCAGCCGGTACGTCCTGCTGCGCCTCGCTCGAGCCACGCGATGCCGCATTGGCACCGCTACTGATCTCTGAAAAACCTTTTTCTATCACAAAAAGGCGCCACTTGCTCCCAGTGTGAGCTTGGCGAGAACCTCTGGCTTTGTCTGACGTGCGGCTCGCTCGGCTGTGGCCGTCCCCAATTTGGCGGCGGCGGCGGCAACGGTCACGGCCTCGCCCACTTCGACCAGACGGCCCACCCTGTGGCGCTCAAGCTCGGAACTATAACACCAGAGGGAACGGCCGATATCTACTGCTACTCATGCAATGATGCCCGCATTGACCCCGAGCTCAAGGCCCACTGTGCGACGTTCGGCATCCACCTAGCCTCACAAATCAAGACCGAGAAGAGCATGACTGAGCTGCAGCTCGAACACAACATCAAGTTCGACTTCAGCATGACTGGTGACGACGGCAAGGAGCTCCAGCCGCTTTATGGTCCAGGGCTGACCGGCTTGAAGAACCTCGGCAACAGGTGCGGCTTCCGCATACCGCAGGCTGATGTACGACTCGTCCCTGACGAACACTCATCTCGGGCTTCAGCTGCTACCTTGCCTCGACCATTCAGGCGGTGTTTGCTCTTCCGGCTTTCCAGCAGGCCTACTACTTGACCGACAAATCGCATACCGCCACGTGCTCCCTGCCGCCCGACTCGTGCTTCACGTGCCAGCTGCGCAAGGTAGCCGATGGCCTGCTCTCAGGTCGCTATTCGCATCCAAGCAAGGCATCGAAGGAGGCCTGGCAGGAGGGTCTCAAGCCGAACATGCTGAAGGAGCTCGTCGGCAAAGGGCACGAGGAGTTTGCCAGCATGCGCCAGCAGGGTGCGTCCCGTTTCTTACTAGACTGGGGTCTCAGCTGGCGCTGAACACGTAATCGACGCCTATACCCCGGCTCCAGACGCCGAGGAGTTCTTTCAACACCTTCTCAAGACTCTGCGAGCTGATGCGCAGAAGCAGCGATCTGTTGCGCCCGGCTCTGGCTCGGAGCCGACTGACGTTTTCCGCTTTGGGCTCGAGCAGCGCCTCCAGTGCACCTCATGCCTCGGCGTCCGATATCGAACCGACGAGCAGGACAGCGTTAGCGTGCCGGTCGCTGCCGTCGAGAGAGGCCACGATGACGATGGCAAACTACTCTACGAAACCGTCCGGCTTGACGACTGCATCGAGCAGGCTCTTGAGCCGACCGAGCTCGAGTACAATTGCCCGAGCTGCAAGAAAACGGTGACGGCTGTCAAGTGCGTCTCTTGATCCGAAGCTTACGCATTTGACTCGAGATGCAACGCTGATCACGTGAAGCCTTCGTCTCCTAGACAATCGCGTTTCACTACCTTCCCTGATGTTCTCGCCATCCACGCTAAAAAATTTCAGCTCGTCAACTGGGTACCGCAGAAATTAGGTGCGTCTCCAGTAATGCTGGGTTGGTCGTGCAAAATCACTGCCTCACAGCTTGCTGACCAGATCATTCTAATCAAGACGTCCCACTTGAGTTCGGTGCCGAGATCGACCTTAGCAAATGGAAAGGCTCCGGCCTGATTGAGGGCGAAATTCCTCTCCCGGAGGACGAGGCTGGTCAATTTTTTCTTCTCAAAACACACTCTCTCATCTAGTCCCTGCAATCTAACGCTTGTGGTCTCTTGCTCGCAGTTGGTGCCCTTGACCTGCCGATGTTTGACGAAGCTGCTCTGGGTTTGCTTCAAGGCATGGGCTTCCCGCTCATCCGCTGCCAAAAAGCGCTGCTTGCGACGGGCAATTCTGACGGGGAGGCTGCCATGGAGTGGCTTTTTGCGCACATGGATGACCCTGGTGCGTCTCTCAAACATTGCAGGCTGGCAATCGTGATACGCTAACCTGCCATCTGGATGCAGACATCGACTCGCCTCTTAAGACGGGTGCCATGGCAGACTCCACCTCGACTGGCCCCTCCATCGAGCAAATATCGATGCTGGTCGACATGGGCTTCTCTCCAGCCCAGGCGCGCAAAGCGCTGCGAGTCACGGTCAGTCCTCATCACCCTATCTGGGAACGATTCTGTGTTTATCATGTCTCTTGCCCTTGCAGTCTGGAGGCCCTGATGCTGCCGTTGAGTGGCTCTTCGCTAATTCGGACGACCCATGCGAGCTCGAGCCCCCGGCTGCTGAACTTGGTGCCCCCGCTACTCCCGCCTCGGCGCCTGAGTTCGGTGGCTCGCTATCGCTGCCGGCCAAGTACCGTCTTAAGGCATTTATCAACCACAAGGGTCCTTCAGTCCACTCAGGGTGTGTATCCATTCGAGCCACTATATTCATCCAAAGAGTCGCTGAACCTTGCACCGATACTCTTTCAAGCCATTACGTCGCGACGATCGAGCAGGACAGCAGCGCGGTGCTCTTCAACGACGAGAAGGTCGCCAAGAGCGAGGGATCCGCACACGACAACCTCAAGCAGGCGGCGTACTTGTATATCTTCGAGCGGGTGGCGGCCAAACGGTCTGTCTAGATCAGAGGGATGGCTTGGGATCGGAACGAACGACGGCTACGACGACACGAGATGAGCGCATGAGCGCATGATTAAGGTATGATGAGGCCAAACTTACCATCGATGCGATCCAAGGTCGATCGAAGTCGGCCCAACGAAATCTGGGATCACTCTGCACGGCGAATCGACGCCATCATGTAGAAGAGGTTGCGGCGCCGAGAGCTCAAGAAGGTCTAGTCTGTTCTAGAATCACCTTAGCGCTGCCATTCCGTCCCTCCGGGCGTCCTGTCCTCCCTCAAAATAAGCCCCGCGGGAGACGAATGGCTTGCTCGCCTGCTTGCCGAAATGCAAGTAAACAACTGATTAGAAAGCATAAGAGCAGAGAGACGGAAGAAGCGGAGGAATGTCTACGCGGCGCAGGAGGCAGAGAAGGGTTACGGAATGCGTCGGATTGTTCACTCGTTCGTCAGCTTGAAGATAATGTTCGTGATGACCGAGACTGAGGAAGCGCGAAACGTGGATGGGGTCAGTCTCGAGCCATCGCTCGGTCGCGTTGAGCCCCACCCCCATCCCTTGGAAGCCGCGATCGTAAAAGCAGAGGCAAGCGGCTTCCGAGCCCCCATTATGCCATTCTACACGCGCAGCAAGTGGCCAAAGAGAACTCCAGTCGACCGGTGGACGCACTGATGAGTACGCCACAGAGGACGGTTGGGCCAACCCGATCGTCGTACGCCTGGGCCTTGCGGCGGATGGCCGATGCGCGCTGGTGATAGCGGAAGAGAGCGTATGCCATCATTGCACACGCAATGAGCGTGTAGATGGCGCCAAAGATCTTGGACAGCTGTGGTTGGGCATGAAGGTGGACGCGATCAGCTTTGTCGTACCCGAGAGTGGAAGAGCTGCGCTGCGCCTCTGCTGCGGGCCGCGGCAGAGTGGCCTTTCCATGTCATCAAGCTGCCATCGTAGGCCTTTTGAGGCTCCCAAATATGCAGGAGGCCGCACAGCTGCTGAAGAGCTTGGTGCGCACCTTGTCGCCGAAGTTAAGGAGGCCGACCGCGAGACCGCCAAGGACAACGGCGAAGTGCATCCTGTGAGACCCGAAGCGGCTCTTGAGTCAGCTGGGCTCGCTGACAAGCGCAATCTAGACGTCATAGAAAGAAGATACAACAGCCAGTTGATAGAACGAGAACGCACCAGCTCAGATAGGCTGCGGGCAAATAGATGCGAGGGCGAGTGGCACAGAGAGTTAGTCGTGCAGCTTGCGAGTCCGCCTGTCAGCAGCCGGCACAGGCCCGGCATTCGCACGCGAACCGCCGGCAGGCCCGGCCAAGAAGGACTGACTCCGCTCATTGGCGAAGAAGACCTGGCAGATGGGAATCAAGAGCGAAAGCGGGTCAGCCTCGTCTGAAGAGAGCATCCGCAGGCGTCCAGGAGACGGAAAGCCCTGAGCGGGAAGGAAGGCTACTGCAGGGTACGGACGGACCTTGGGCTCCTGGCGAACTGGGAGCGCGATCCGCTTAGCGGCTGTGCGCTGAAGCAGAGGCTGGGTAGACATGACTGGAGCGAGGGAGAGGGTGGCGAGCAAGGGAGTATCGGGTCGAAGGAAACTGAGCTGGTCAGGGAGAGGAAGAGGCGAAGTCGCGGGCTGCTGCTGGGTCGTTTGGATGAGCGTCGCTCGAGCACGTTGGTGTCTGCCTGGAGACCCCGCACAGCCATCGTCGCCCCTCTCGACCCGGCCAGTACGTCAACCATGTAAAAGCAGAGCCAAGGTCACGCGAGCATCTTTTCACATTCCGGCAGCTCTGATGATCAGTGCACGACGACCGGTCGCACCCGTCTCAGAAGAGGGGGGGGGGGGGGGCGAGCTTCGCTCATCCCTTCGCGCGCGCAGCAGTACCGCCGTCCCTCTTGCATCGACACGCACCCTCCCGAGACTGTAAGGTTTCCCTTGTTCTCCGTTCATCCTACCCTTTGACGGCCAGTCCCACGCTCACCACATCTGCTCTCGCATGGCGAGTGGTTCAGCGACACATAGCACCCCCCGCCCGCCCAAGCTTCCCCCCACACCTTCAGCTGCACGACACGCTGTTGGGATTTCTGAGTCATAGGATCGTCGACTACACAGGCCAGGCTGGTTGGGAGGCTTAGTCCTGCTTCGTGGTACCACGAATGAGACCGGTACGACGGGCCGCGATGAGACCTGACGTTTGAAAGTGGAAAAGGAACAAGAAAGATCAGAAAAAGGACGAGAAGTGGAGGGGGAGGCCGACGCACCAGCCTTCTGTCCGGAAACGGCGCCACGGGCGATCGTGGAAGCCTTGCCGATGTGCTGGTGGTTTCCTCCTCCGTGGGGGTGGTCGACCGGGTTCATAGCAACACCACGAGTACGGGGCCACGAGTTGCGCTTCGCCTTGAACTTGAAGTAAGCGCGGCCAGCCTTGAGGAGAGGCTTGTCGACACGTCCTCCACCGGCGACGACACCAATGGTGGCACGGGCCGAGCCAGAGACGGTCTTCTTAGCGCCCGAAGGAAGACGCAGGCGCGTCTTGTTCTCGTCAATCGAGTGGCCGATGACGGTGGCGTAGTTGCCCGAGGTCCGGGCCATGGCGCCACGGTCGCCGACGCGCTCCTCAACGTTGCAGACGACGGTTCCCTCGGGGCACTGAGCGAGGGGAAGGACGTTGCCGATGTTGAGCGAGGCCTTCTTGCCGGCGTAGACGAACGAGCCAGTGGTGAGGCCCTCGGTGGCGATGAAGGTCTCCTTGTGGAGCTTGTACCGGTACGGGTCACGGAAGACGACCTGAGCAAGGGGCGCACCACTGCAGCGGAAGGCAAGCAAAGGGACACCGTCAGTTAGTTCGTCGCGCATGCAAGTTCAAGCGCAAGCCATTAAAACACGCACCGGCCGGAGTCGTGGATGATGTCCTTGACGATGCCGCGGATGTAGCCGTTCTTCTCGGCGAAGTCGAGCGCACGGAGGCGCGCCGGGGCCTTGTTCAAGTGCGTGTGCGACTTGAAGATGCCGCCAGACTTACGCTGGTTCTTGATAACACGTCCCATGGCTGGACAAGAGGCGAGCAAGGCGACGGCAAGGGATCAGCGACCTGCAATGCCAGCCGCCAGTGATCGTGGCCTGGCAGGCCCGAGCGCCGACACAGCAGCAGCAGCGGCTCCCCCTTGGCAAACTCTCGTTCTCCATGGTCCGACTCGCTTGCTGTCCAAAGCCAAGAGCTGCCCGTGGTAAAAGCAAGCGCTGCCAGAAAGCAACGCGTGGCCTGATGTCGCCCTCCTCGCCCAGCCCGCACGCCGCCCAACCGCTGATCCCCTCCCCGACAGTGTTGCGTCCGTGCGTGCTGCTGTTGCTCTGGCTGCGCTGCTGCTGGACCCCAGGTCGGACCTGCGGTGAAGGGAGAAGAAGTATGCGTACCTGCAGAAGAAGAGACGGGTGAGAGTCGAGGGTGTCAGTGCCGAGCTCGTGCTGGGCGAGCTGATGGCACGCAGGTCGGCGAGCAGCGGACACAGGGGCGACAGCATCGACTGGACAGTCACCGGCCGACGCCTGATATGCATCGGACCGGCGTTGCCTGAGCTGTCCGATGCTGCGTGTTGTGTCCGCTGGTGCTACCGACCTCGAGCTGCAATGTACGGACCTGATGATCCTTGACGAGGTGTATGGTCCGAAGGGCAAGGGAGCAAGAGCCAAGTTCGAGCCGGGCTCAGGCAGCACCCAGGCCCGAGCCTACGCCCCCGCGCGCGGCACGCCTGCGCCAGGTACATGAGCCGTCCGGCGCGCCGCGGGTTGAAGTTGGTTTCTTAGGGGGCCGAGGGGATTTAGCCCAAACCATGATTTGATTGGACATCCGGCCCTAAAGATTCTAGTCATTCTGGGCAGAGGAGTTCATCAGCATCATCGTCGGTCGAAGCAAGTCCTTGAGAGACCGTGACAATACATTCCAGACAAAAAAATCCCGCTATTCTGTAGACGTTGAAAAAGACGTATTGTTCCGTCCCTATCAATCTATCCAAGCATCACATTTTCATCGCAAGCCACTCGAGCGTCTCGCGCTGAACTCCAGTTGCCTGACCACCGCCCACATAGGCTTCCTCTGGCTGGCCAGGCACAACAGGCCCAAACCGCTTGCTGACGAGCCCTTCAGCGATGAAGGAAAAGGCGGCGCGCATGAGTGGGTCGGCGGCCGTTGTAGGGGCGAGGGTCGCCTGCGTGATCAGGCCGTGCTTGGATGTGATACTGGCGTGCTACAAGGAGATGAGGACACCCGAGTCAAAATACGCGAACGATAAATTTTCTTCTCGCGGATGCACGCACCAGCATGGCGCCGGAGGACAGCATAGGCGACTCAAGCTCGATCGTGAACTCGGGCGTCTGACCGTATTGCCAAGCCCATGTCTGCGAGAAGTGACGCCGAGCAGGAGGAGATAAGAGAAGTCAACGGCAGCTATGACTAGGAGACCTGCAGCAGCCAACGCGCACTTTGAGATCCTCGGCCTCCCGAAGCACCTCCTGGGCGCATCGAACGCTCAAGGCACCGATCGAGGAAGGATTCGCGTCAACCACGCCAAGTCCAGCATCGCCGTGAGTTGCACCAAACTCGCCAAGTACAGCGTCAACGAAGTTGCTGTGCGAGACAGTGGGGTAGAGTGAAGCGATATTCCGAACGGGAGAAGACACCGAGTCGGTGCCTTTGCTCGCCGCAAAGACCTGCTCGGAGGGTGACTCGCCGAGTATCAGGACGAGATACGTGAGAAATCTTGGACGATACGCACCCTGCCCGACCGGAGTGCAGCGCCGAGCTGGTCCAGTCGTGCGTCGATAAGCATCGTCCCGTGGTGATACGCTCGCCGGTTATTGAGTCTGTAAGCTGAGCCAGAGATGTGCCGATCGCAACACAAAAAAACATCTAAACAGGTCAGGCATGCCTCCAGATTGGAGTGACAACTTTGACTCAGAGCTCATACTCATCTTGGACCCCTCAAGTGTGATGTCGCTCCGGTGATTGACCTCGGCGGGGACGCCGAGCGAGCGCAAGGCGCGAGTAACGAGCTCGGCGTTGGGGCGCCGGTCAAAGATGTCCTTCGGCACCATGATCGAATAGTTTGTGTTACCGAGGTCCTATAGGAGAAGCCCGTGAGTGAAGGGGTCGGCCACTAGGTAAGTGACGATAGCAAACGAGTGCGCGACGCTAACGCACATGGTAAACGGTTCCACCACCGCTCCGCCGACGGACGAACGGAATCCCGCGTTGCTGGAGGAGCGGGATATTGATCTCCTTCCAAGGGTTCTGATGCGTGGCGTGCGTGTGACAAGGGCAGTTGGTAGGCTCACGATCAGGGCTGCAAGCAGCGAAGGGCGACCAGTGGCGAGCTCGCGCACCTGATTCCGGCCGAGGATGACGCACTCGGCATTGCGGTAGAGGAACAGCATTGGTAGGGCAGCCGGCGTGTTCTTGTACAGCCTGGGAGCATGCAGGCAGGGAGGGCTTGTCGGTCAGACGCGACAGGGTCATGCTGCGCATCGGGGCTTGGGGACGACGCACCAGTCTTCAAAGGCGAGATTGAACCAGGGGTCAGTCGATGACGAGACGTACATCCTCGGGTGACCCTGCAAGCAAACACAAGACAGTGACATTAAGCTTATGTACGAGATGAAGCAGATGTGGCAGTTCATCCTGACCTTCTCAAGCTCGGCCATCGAGCTGGTCGAGCTCGTCGAGCGACATGACGGAGTCGCAGGGAGGGAGGCCGCTTGGCGACAGGGTACGCTCAGACGGGTAGTGCTGGCACCGAGCCAGGACACGAGAAGCGACCTGTTGAGCGACATAACAGGTAGCGCGGTTGTGAATATTCTTGGCTGCACGCTGTGATGGTCGTCGGCGATCAGGGACGCGTCTCTCGTAGGGCTGAGGCGCTGAAGTTGGGCTTGAGTCACCCCCGCCCGCCCGGCACAGCGAGGCCGAGGCCCGGCCGCCTCGCGTGGTTAGAACTTCGATCGCGCTCGTTGCGGCTTCAGGGAAGCGTCCTCGGCACGGCCAACCTGAGACTGCTTCTCAGCCTGCTCGCAGCTTCCTGCCTGTCGCAGCCTTTGCGCCTCTCGCACAACTGGCCGCAGTCGCTCGCTCCTCGCGCCTACCCGCATCTCCCGCTCCTTTATCTCTCGTCCCCCTTGCTCTCGCAACGACCCGTTCCTGCTGCCGGCCAACAGGGACTCGCTCGCCCAGACCCCCTTTTCCCAGCCCGTCGACCGCGTCACTCAACGAGGCTGGCTCTCCTTCAATCTCTGCACCCCTCTCCCCCCCCCCCCTCGACACACACACAAAGCTCCTAACCGCGGCAAGCATGTCGCCTTCGCTTTCCTCCAGGCTCGCTGCCGGAGCTGTCCTCGCTTCGCTCGCCACCCAGACGGTCATGGCCGAGCCGCAGAAGCTCGCCAGGCGCTACGTTGGCGTTGACTTCGAGACGGACTTCAGTAAGCCAAGGCCGCCCCCAATTCGGCTGCCGAGCCACATCCCACAGCTACGACGAGACTGATGACACCTCGTTTTCGCAGATTTTTACGACGATGCCGATCCGACGAACGGTGCGTACTGGCGATGACTACGCAGGATAGTCCAGGTGCTGACCACGCTCATCTGCCTCGTCGTCGCCAGGCTTCGTCAATTACGTCTCCAAGTCAACTGCCAAGCAGCTCGGCCTGATCCAGTCGAGTAACAACTACTTCAAAATGAAGGTCGACGACTTCACGCCCGTCGCCTCGGGCCGCGGACGGAGCGCCGTCCGCATCGTCAGCAAAGACGAGTACGCCGACGGCGTCTACGTTCTCGACGTCGACCACATGCCAGTCGGCTGCGGTACCTGGCCTGCTTGGTGGACGACGACGCTCAACGGATGGCCGAAAGGAGGTGAGATTGACATCATCGAAGGTTCGAACGCCTGGCCCGCCGAGGATTCGGACGCTTGGAAGGCCACATTCCCCTCAGCCGGCCCGAACCGGACAGCAGCCTTCCTCCAGACCGACCAGGACACGGCCTCGCTCCACACGATTCCATCTTGCAATGTCGAGCAGGAGGGCACTCAGACGGGTCACCAGGCGAGCAGGGGCTGCGACGCCAACATCAACAACAATCAGGGTTGCGGTGTCGAGCTCGGCAACGCCACCTGGGGCGCGTCTTGGAACGCCAACAACGGCGGCTACTACGTCCTTCACCGCGACTTCTCCAAGTGCGTCGCCGCATTCTTCACATATCTGACCTGCACATCGCCCTGATATTGCTGCGTTCGCTCAGGTCGCGTACGATCGCTGTCTATACTTTTCCCCGAACGGCGTCCAACACGCCTCAAGAGCTCTCCGACTCAGCCTCGACCTCGATTGACCCCTCGACCTGGGGCATCACCCCGCAGGCCAACTTCACGATCCCTCAGTGCCGCGAGGATACTTTTAACAACCACGTCATCGTCTTCAACGTCGCCCTCTGTGGCGACCTCGCTGCCAACACATTTGTCGGCAACGGCTGCCCCGGTTCTTGTAATGACTTTGTCGCCAACAACCCGGCCGCGATGCGCGATGCTTGGTGGGGCATCCGCAATATGCGTGTCTACAACGCAAAGGGCTCGCCAGTTGAGGAGTGCGTCCGTTTCCACTGCTCATGACGTCCGCCCACGGCCGCAGCGCTCACTCGACCTGTCACGACTACTTTCACAGAGGCATGCGGCCCTGGGTCGCGGCGTTGATCTCGGTCGCATCGATCGGCGTCGCCCTATTTGGCACAATGGCGCTACTCTACTACGTTTACCGCAAGCGTCGCGGGTGAGTTGCTTGCTAGCACTCTGATACGGGGCCTCTGCTTGACATCTGGCACCTTGGTGTTCCTTCAACTTAGACACAACCACAGCCAGCACGTCGAGCTCCTCGACTCTGATGGAGCCAAGGGTGCTGAATACAGCGACGACCCTGCTGTCGCCCTCTCTGGCAGCCGCCGGCCATCGAACTATGGGCCGTTCGTCAACGTCGACGTGCACGACATTGGACCCGACTCGATCGCGCCGACGAACCGCAACTCGCAGGTCGTCGGCTCGCGCCGCTCGAGGCCCACCGGTAGCGATGCGAACCGCAAGTCGGGCGTCGACAGCAACCGAGTCTCTATGTTTTCTTTCCAGGCGCCGCCGAACAGGACTTCGGCCTATTCGGCCGTTGGTGCGGCCAATGCAAATGCCAACCGCAACTCGCGCATCTACGTCGATCCGCGGGCTAGCCTCGGTCCGCTCAAGGTCGGTGACGGTGGAACCGCTCCACGGGCGCCGTCCGACGTCCTGCCTGGCGAGACACCGGCCGTCAGCAGCATGAAGCAGTACAACACGCTCGGCGCCACCTCGCCCAGCGGTGCCAACCGGCTTTCCAAGGTCCGCGGCCCGTCGCCCTCGGCCTCTCAGCAAAACAGCCGGCGCGGCAGCGTCGGTCGGTCCGGCGAGCCTCCAACGGCGGCGGCGCCGAGTCCTCGTCAGGCCCGGCGGGTGTGCCAGGCCCACGGCGGCACGGGCGCGTCAAATCGGTCGTCGTACGTCTCGGACGGGTCAGGCATCATCCCGCCTGAGTCGGCCGCGATGGACCGCAAGTCGTCTTGGGACAGCCAGGTTGGCCAGAAGCTCGCCCGGCAGCAGGGCCGCCGGCCGAGCGCCGACGAGTCGACCAATGCCCAGGGCGGCGGTTGGGGCTCGGACGACGAGCAGTAGCGTCGCCTTTGAACCCCATCTCATCTCCCTCTGATCTTATCGTAGCTTCACTCCGCTCTATAAACTTATTTCATGTCGTGTCGACCCTCGATGGGCGGTGCCGCTCACGAGCCGCAAGCGTGTTCGCAAGACTGTGGCTCGTCGTCCCCTTCGTGCCCGACGCTGAGCGCTGAGTGCTGAGTGGTGCTCATGAGTGGAGGGCCAGGGAAGTCAGGGACGCCTCCTGCGGGTCGCAAACTCGCATTTGCTTTCTGCGTGCGCCCCGAACGACGCGACGCGGAGTCGCGCACGCGGCGTGTCCTCGAGACCCCTCCCCCCTCCTTCACAGCCAAGCAAACCCTCGGGACTCCCTGACCTGCCTGCCAATCATCGCCCGTCATGACCAAGGGCAAAGAGCCTGCCGGGTCCGTTGAGGGTAACATGATCTTCAAGGTGCGCCGTCATCTTCTCGGACCGAGGCACGCGTGCGAGCTGTGCTAGGCCGCCTGCGAACGACGCAGCCCGGTCCAAGATCATCATCGCAGCTTGCCAGGGCAGCCCGAAGCCGATCAGATGCTGACGAACACCCATCCTTACTCCAGGCCACTTACTCAGGCGTTCCGTGCGTCCACTTGGTGTCCTGCTCCTGCGGCCGGGCTGTCAGCTCTGATGATTTACTGCTTCCGAGCTGACCCCTCTGCTTTGGGTGTCTCACGGCTCTGCCCTTGCTTGGCGTATACAGCGTCTACGAGATGTGCGTCCGACTCCTTTCAAGTAGCGCTGGAGCTTGTGTTGCATGTCCGCGCGAGAGCTTGTACTGAGGTCAACTCCATATGCTCTCCAGGATCTGTAAGAACGTCGCCGTAATGCGTCGCCGGTCTGATGGTTGGCTCAATGCGACCCAGATCCTGAAGGTCGCCGGTTTTGACAAGCCCCAACGGACGCGTGTCCTCGAACGCGAGGTGCAGAAGGGCGAGCACGAGAAGGTGCAGGGCGGCTACGGCAAATATCAGGGTGCGTCTCATCCAGCGAGCTACTGTTGAGCCCTGAGGACGCGCGCACTGACCTCGGCTGTTGCGCAGGCACGTGGATCCCCATCGAGCGCGGTCTCATGCTCTCCAAGCAGTACAGCGTCGAGCACCTGATGCGGCCCATTATCGACTACATCCCCACAGCCGAGTCGCCGCCCCAGGCGCCCAAGCACATCACGGCTGCTCCGACAGCGCGCGTCCCCAAGAAACCCAAGATTCCTGGCGCCTCGACCTCGACGCCGACCAAGCCGGGCTCCGGCGGTCCAGGCTCTGCCCCGGTTGCAACGACGCCGCTGGTGTCGCGGCCGCTCATCAAGCCGTTACCGACGACGGCGGCGCTTGCCAAGTCGGAGGCGGCCGCGGTCGAGCGCAAGGCTCGCAAGGATCGCGATCGCGAGGACAAGCGCGTGCTGGCCGTCAATGCGGCGAGGGCTGCCGTCGACGCCGAGGCCGACATCGACATGGGCTACGACATCGGCGGCGAATCACCGTCAAGCGCCGAGGACGACTCGGTTGGGGGCAGTCCTAGCAGGCGAAGCTCGAGCTCGCGCTCAGCCAGCCCGATACAGGGTAGCGACGATCTAGTCGACGGTCGACAGGACGGCCTGGCAGGAGTCGCAGGGGGTAGTGGTGACGGTCCTGACGTTGCCAATGGGCGGAAACGCAAGTTCGTCGCCGATGGCTACGAGCCCGTCGCCAAGCGACCGACGCCGTTCAGCGGCGAGGACGGCCTCGCGCACCCGATGCAATATGGTCCGCCGCAGCCGCAATACAGCCACCCGGTCCAGAGCTACCCGTCCGCTGGCGGTCAACCGCAAGACTTCCTCGGGCCCGAGCGCTATGAAGACATCATCCTTGACTATTTTATCACCGAGACATCGCAGATCCCGGCGATCCTCATCAGCCCACCGGGCGATTACGATGCCAATGCGTCGATTGACGAGGACGGCCACACCGCTCTCCACTGGGCGTGCGCGATGGGCCGGATTCGGGTCGTCAAGCTCCTGCTCGCGGCTGGAGCCGACATCTTCCGCGTCAACCACTCGGAGCAGACGCCGCTAATGAGGAGCGTCATGTTCAGCAACAACTACGATGTCCGCAAGTTTCCCGAGCTCTACGAGCTGTTGCACCGTTCGACGCTCAATATCGACAAGAACAATCGGACCGTCTTTCACCACATCGCTGACGTTGCGCTCTCCAAGGGCAAAACCCACGCCGCGCGCTACTACATGGAGACAATCCTCGGCCGCCTCGCTGAATACCCAAAGGAGCTCGGCGACGTCGTCAACTTCCAAGACGACGAGGGCGAGACGGCCATCACTCTTGCCGCCCGGGCCCGCTCCAAGCGGCTCGTCAAAGCCCTGCTCGATCACGGCGCCGACCCTAAGCTGGCCAACCGCGACGGCAAGACCGCCGAGGACTACATTCTTGAGGATGAACGCTTCCGATCCTCACCGATTGTCGGCGGCGGCCAGGGCTCCACTGACCGAGCTGGGCCCGGCTCTTCGAATGGCCACCTGACAAATCCCAACTACATCAACCATCAGCCGCCGGGCCTCTCGCAGTCGGCACAAAGCAGCTCGAGTCGCGCTGACCCGCTCGCACCGCCGCCCGTCCGCAAGCTTTATCACTCGCACTCGGCCCAGCTCGCTGCCGGCAAGACGAGCGCTGAGATAGCGAACCTGCTTGCGACGCTCGCCCGATCGTACGACGACGAGCTGCAGACGCGTGAGCGCGAGATTGGCCATGCCAACGGCCTCCTTACCACGATGCAAACCGAGCTGAGTGAGACGCGACGCCAGACGGAGGCGATGCGGTCAAAGCTTGGCAGCCAACTCCAGGACGAGCAGGTCCGGCTCGCTGAGCTCGAGAAGATGCTGGAGCTCAAGATGGAGCGCGACTACGCCCTGGGCTGGAGTGAGTGGCACGCGGGTGAGGCGGCGCGCGAGGCAGCTTACGTGACCAATCCGGCTTCGTTCTTGGCCGACGAGCGGGAGGATCTTGTCCAGCGGATGACATTGCCGGCGACCAGCGAAGAGCTCGAGGCAGAGCAGGCCGCCCTTGCCCGCGATCTCGAGAAACTGAGCGCTTGCCGGCGCGAGCTGTTTGGCCGCTTCGTCGCTCTCCAATCCGGCCTCGGCACTGGCGAGCAAATGGGCAAGTACCGGCGCATCATTCAGGCATCAGCCGTCACCCAGGACGGCGACATGGACGAGGCCGTGGCCCGTCTTCTCGAGGTCTGTCTGCCTCATGCCTTACAGCTGAGTGAACCTCCTGCTGACTCCTCTCGCATGACAGACGCTCGAAACGGAAGGACCTCCTTCGTCGACACCACAGGCCGGCCGGACGCCGCCGCGGGCCTCGACGAGCGTCACCGTTGCCCCTTCCACGCCGGCACCGGGTCTGGCTGCGGCGCTACCGGTCTCATCCCGGACATCCTGATGCGCCGTAGGCGCGGCAACTTTGTCCTGTCTACTTCCTTTGCTTTCACACTCCCTTTGTACCGCATCCCTCCTGCCACTCATGTATTGGCCGCCGCGGCGTCGTCCCGCCGTTCGCGTCTGGCCGCCGCTCGCTGCAATGACGCCCCCCTCGTCCTGTTCTCGTAACGCCCGCCCGCTATCATGACCTACGTCAGCTCGTTCAAGATCCGCTGCGTAAAAACGACCTGCGAGAGTTCATCATATGCGCGGGCCGTAGGAGTTTTAGGCGTTGCCGTGTTGATCATCACCCCTCGGCTCGTCTTCGGCCCGGGTTCGCCGAAGTGCCTCCGCAACCTGCTGCGCGCTGGACTCTGTCGCCCATCGCCGAGCGCAACGCTAGCTTGCGGCCGCCCCCGTCAGTGGGTTGGCCACCTCCCTCGTCTCTCTCGACACCAACCCAATCTCACAAGCACATACGAGTCCGTACATCCAACGCGGACTAAGATACAAGGGGAGCAGGAGCTAATCAGCTGTCGAACCAGCTGTCAGATCGCTCTTCAGCATCAACGTCGTTGTCTTCTTGGCTCCTTCCGCAGCCCGCCAACTCCACACATCCTCTCCCCTTTCCTTCAACTCTTCATCTACGTCGACACAATGGTACGCCTTGATGAGCAAAACAACTCTTTCTCAGGGTCTAGACTGATCGACGTGGCTTCCCTTGCAGAGCCTCGCACTTAACATCGGCGCCGCGGTCTTCGCCTCCCTTGGCGCGTCCTCTCCGCCTAACGCGGCACCATTTGCCACTCTCTGACATCCTGGAACCCCGCGCCCTGACCTCTATCAACAGGCTCCTTTCTTTTTGGTTATGACTCGTATGACCCCCTCCTTTGAAGCAAGGCTACCTATGCGCGCAGCGGACCTGCACAGCCATGTTGCCTGTGCTCGACTCCCAACTGACCATACCATCTCGGGCATCCTCTTCCAGAGGCGTCATCGGCAGCGTGCTCGGCATGACCCAATTCCAGCAAGATTTCCCTACCTCGCAGCAGGGATCCATCTCTGGCGCCATCGTCTCGGTCTTCGCAGGAGGGGCCGTCATCGGCGCGGCGGCGGCCGGCTATCTTTGCGACAAGCTTGGGCGCAAGCGCGCGATCCAGGTGTGCCTTGCGACTCTCTTACATTGCTTTCTCACACTGACTGTCTCTCATTGGCACCGTAGGTTGGTTGTCTCTTCGGCATTCTGGGCTGTAGCCTTATGACTGGTTAGCAGATCCCGCACGGCTCTCCAATGGTCTTTGCTGCGCTGACCAGCTGTCCACCCCTTCTCTATAGGTATGCGCTCGGTTGACTTCCTTATTGCGGGGCGAGCTATCGCCGGCATCAGTATTGGTATCCTCTCGATGGGCTGCCCTCTCTGTGCGTCTTGCGCCCGGCTGTCTGCTTTGGGTTCGGCGGCTCCTGAATCAGGCCTCTCCCTCGCGACAGATCTGAGCGAAATTGCACCTTACAAGTACAGGGGCGCCTTCATCGCGATAGCACAGCAAATGTATGTCCTCATGCATGTCCCATTGTCAGCATCTGAGCTGATCGTCTTGGGCCTGCAGGATTGGATTCGGGTTCATGCAAGTCTTCCAACTCTGTGTCAGCACTCACAAACGCTGGTTTAACCCTCTCACTTTCCATCAACATTGACTATTGTAGCACGAGCAGGTGAGTCTAAGGACTCGACGTACTCCGAGATGTAAGCAAAGGCTCTTGCTAAGCCTACTCCGATCCCCTCCAGTTGGACCTCTTACGGGACGTCGTTCATCCAATCGGAAGCCTCATACCGCGTCGCGCTCTCGATTCAAATCATCCCTGCCGTGCGTCCATCCCCATTGGTCCTCATCTTACCAAGCGGATCTACTAAGGTCTTTCGGAGTTCACTTGGCCCAGGTCTTCCTCGTCTTCGGCGCTTTCATCCTGCCGGAATCACCGCGCTGGCTCATTCTCAAAGGACGAACGGAGGAGGCGCTCGTCGTCGTAAAGCGGTTTCACGGCGCGCAGGGCGAGATCGAGTTCCAGGACATGGTGCGCCGTCCACTGCGAGCACGTTGAACGCTTGATGGCTGGAAACGTTCGCTAACATAGGCCCGCATGATCCAGGTCACGACAATCCAATACGAGCAGGCGCATACATCGAGGGTCAGTATCTGAGCGTGGCTTCTCGCATCTGTTGGCCGAATCTTATCCCAACCGATCGTTCTTGCAGAACGTGAGCGTTCTTTGGAGCACCCGGGCGATGCGGCACCGTCTCTTCTGTGCTTGTGGGGTGCAGGGTACGTCGCCTTTCATTTTGGCGCATTTCCAGGCTAACGCAGTTCCTCCCGCCTTGCTTGCCTCTGGCTTTCCACGATTTGAAAGCCATGGGGCAGTTCACGTGCGTCGCCTCCGTCGCTCGTTCGGCTAAAACTCTCTGGCTGACCCGTGACATTCGATCTGCTAAGGGGAATCAATGTCGGAGCTACAGCTCTTCCTATTCAACCCAAGGCACCACACTGATTTGACCTCCAATCCCCTGTCTTGACACCCGCAGGTCATCAACTACTTCGGCCCCCGAATGTGAGCTTCTACTTACTCTGCCTTGTCCTGATCCCAACACTGAGGGATGAATCCCGCACCTCGCCCCAGCTACCAATCCCTCGGCATCGTCGGCAACAAGGCGCTGCTCGTACAGGGCTTGCAGGGCGTAAGTACTGCCCCTTACTTGCCTTGACGAGTCATTGACCGCTTCCGCCTGCTTCACGCCTCCGCAGATTGTCGGGCCCATTACAAACCTCTTCTTCCTCCTCTTCCTGATCGATCGCGTTAATTTTGGCCGACGCAACTCTCTGATCTTCGGAGCCATCGGCGAGTCAAAATTTGCTACCTTCAACTGGCTCATCCGCAAGAACTGACCCGCCTTCTTGATATATCCATCCTCAGGCATTGCTGCCTGCCTCTCGATTGAGATGGCCCTCAATTCGGTCTACCCACCCAACGCCGAGAATATTGCCGACTCGAACGAAGCGGCTCAACGCGCGGCCATCTCCATGTTCTTCCTGTCGTCTATCATCTTCTCGCTCTCCTTCGGACCCGTCTCATGGACCGTGATTATTGAGTCATCCACCAACTCGCAGCTTTCCAGTTCGTCGCTGACGTCCCCTTCTTCTGCCTCCTCGACAACAGTACGCCAGGTGCGAGCTAGTGCGGCCACATCTCTGTATTAGGAGCTGACTCTTTACTTGGTGCCCTTCCCAGTGAGGTCTGGCCATCTCACGCGAGGGTACGAGCCGTTCAAACCGGTGCTTCGACAAGGTCTTCTAGACGTTGATTCTGTCTCTCTTTCCGGACGTAGTCGATGGGCAGCTCGGCCGCAACCATGACGAACTGGACCATCAATGTCATCCTTTCGCAGGTTAGCACGGTTGCAACATGACCCATCTGATTATACAAAACTAACAGAGCACCTTACCAAGATATCGCCGATCGCGCTGGATGCTGTCGTACGTCCGATATGCTCCCTACAGATTTTGTCAGCCGCTGACCATCAGAAGCTGCATCACAGGCGTGGAAGTATTATTCGCTTTTCGTTGCTATGGGCATCATCAACGCCGTCCTCATCTACCTCTATTTCCCGGGTGCGTTGAGCATCAGAAATATGTGGGATTTGCTCGCATCAATGCTAAATGACCCGTGACTGTTCTGACTTCGAGGACTTCAGAGACCGCTGGCAAGGCAAGTCCCCCTTGCATCTGTTTGCCCCCGTGTCGCTGCTGAACCCCTTTAATCTTTCTCCAGACTCTCGAAGAGATCGACGAACTTTTCGGCGACCGCGAAATCCAGCACATCGACGTTCGCGACCCGCATGCGCTCGAGAGCAAGGGGCTCGAGAAGTTGATTCGGGACGACACGTATCACGTCGAGAACCGTGACGCCGCTTAGCCTTATCTTGAGAAGTCTCGGCTTGTGTCGGTATAGGGGGTAGGGAGATCTGAACATAGCGCTATCGAAGAGCAACCTCTCCGTTCATTGTACCAATTCTCGATGTCTGCTCGACCTTGATCACTTGACATTTGGTGCGGCTTGGGACCTGTGCACCCAGGACGACGCGTATTGGCTTTGCCCAGAAGAATCCAAATCTTGTACTCCCGGGGCGTGCGCCTGAAATCGGCTCGGCCGCGCTCGCGAGATGGGAGGCGAGGCTCGCGCTGGTCGACCTCCCTCTTGACCTCACCGACCCCTCGCCCTCGCTGCTGTCGTCAGCGCCCGCTCCTTCTTGCCCAACATGGTACGTGTCGACAGCTCGCGTCGAGGCTTTTGCTCTTGGCTTCTTCGCTGATCTTACGCTCGCTAATTCAGCCGATGATGTTGGACATCAATGTGAGTCGCGCCCCTCCCTCCTCCGGGAGCTCGTACGGCCGCCCCCTTCAATCCTCGAGAACCGTACGGCTTCCTGCGAGAGAAGCTCGTTGACCACCTGTGGCTGTCTTTCTCAGCGCGTGCTCTTTGCGCGCTCTGACCGCGTCAAATCGGTGGACTTCCACCCAACAGAGCCTCATGTCATTGCGTGCGTAGCTCTGTTTCGGTCCTGTCGACTCCCGGTTCGAGCGCCCTCCTTCCGATCTGCTTAGCTCTGCAGGCGGCTGAGGCTCTGAGCTCCGCGCACCTAAATGGCTCAGGCTTGCTGCTTGCTGGCCGATGTGAAGTTGGCTATCGCTTCACTCAGGACCGTTCGCTGACCCTCTGCGGTCCTCTGCTTCGCGCCGCCATCTGTCGCAACGCGTGCGTCGCCCCTCTAGCGGTCTCTACAATGGCTCGGTCAACATCTGGAACTACGCCACTGGCGTCCTTGTCCGGACATTCGAGGTAACTGATGTTCCCGTTCGCTGTGTCAAGTACATCGCGAGGAAGAACTGGTTTGTTGCTGGTACGTTCCCTGTTGCTTTGCTGGTGCAAGCAGCTGGCTCCGGCGCCCGAGCTCATTCGGCAGCTCAAGTATCGCTGTCCAACGGGACCGTACGCTGATTGCCTCTGTCGTCTCCGCCTGCTCTTGCGTCCTGCACATTTCGCTTCTACGCTGCGTCGCTCGTTGCATTCGTCGTCACGCTCTTGATCGCCGTGGACCTGGACCCCCCTCCGCTTCGCCTTTCCGCGCTCGCGCTCATCAGGCTCGGACGACTTCCAGCTGCGAATTTACAACTACAATACGCACGAGAAGATCGCAGCCTTCGAGGCTCACCCGGACTACATCCGGTGCTTAACTGTCCACCCGACGCTGCCGCTCGTCCTGACCGGCAGTGACGATATGACGATCAAGTGCTGGGACTGGGAGAAGGGGTGGAAATGTGTTCAGGTGCGTCGCCCGCTCGTTGCAAGTCAACCGACGGGCGGATCATCAGAGTACCTGCTCAGCTGACGCCTCTGACCATCTTTCGTCCGCCGCTATGAAAGATGTTCGAGGGTCACACGTTTTACATCATGGCGCTCGCCTTCAACCCAAAGGACTCGAACACCTTTGCCTCAGCCTGCCTCGACCATACCGTCAAGGTCTGGTCGCTCGGCTCGCCACAGCCCAACTTCTCCATCGAGGCGCACGACAAGGGCGTCAACTTCGTCGAGTACTATCACGGCGGCGACAAGCCCTACCTTATCACCTGTGGCGACGACCGGTGCGTCTTGACGCTTGCGATCAGCATTAGTCGCGGCTGCTGATCAACGCTCCCTGCCTGTCCTTGTCCCGCAGCTTGATCAAAATCTGGGACTATCATTCCAAGTCTTGCGTCCAGGCGCTCGAGTCGCACACGGCTAACGTCTCCTTCGCCATCTTCCACCCGACACTGCCCCTCATCGTGTCCGGCTCCGAGGATGGCACTGTCAAGCTATGGAATGCGGCGACGTATCGGCTTGAGAACACGCTCTCGTACGGGCTTGAGCGGACCTGGTGTGTTGGCTACCGGCGGAATGGCAACGAGGTCGCCTTCGGCTACGACGAGGGTGCCGTCGTCATCAAGCTCGGCCGCGAGGAGCCGAGCGTTTCGATGGACACGAGCGGCAAGATTGTCTTCGCCAAGAACACCGAGATTCTCACGGGCACTGTTCAGCAGGCGATTGGCGGCGCCGACGATGATGAGGCCGTTGAGGACGGCCAAAAGCTCCAGGTCTCGATGAAGGAGCTTGGTGCGACCGAGATCTACCCGACGAGCCTCCAGCACTCGCCCAACGGCCGCTTCGTCACCGTATGTGGCGACGGCGAATACATTGTCTACACCTCGCTCGCGTGGCGCAACAAGGCTTTCGGCACGGGCACATCGTTCGCATGGGCCGGCGACAGCAACACATACGCCGTGCTTGAGGGCAAGTCGCGCGTCCGCGTCTATCGCAACTTCCGCGAGCGCAATGGGCTCATCAAGAGCGGCTCAGGCTGGGCGGTTGAGGGCTTGCACGGCGGCGTCTTGCTAGGCGCTCGGGGTAACGGCTTCGTTCTCTTTTGGGACTGGGAGACGGGAGCGGTCGTCCGCCGGATCGAGGTCGACGCGCAGAGCGTGTGTTCCCTTGTTCTTACAGATCGTTCCTGCGCTGGACCTCGCTGATCCTCAAATTCTTTCGCGCTTCCAGATCTCATGGTCTGCCGACGGCACACTCGTCGCCATCACGGGCGAGGACTCTTTCTACCTCCTCCGCTTTGACCGGGCCGCCTATGATGCTGCGCTTGAGTCGGGCGTCGAGATTACAGACGAAGGTGTAGAAGAGGCCTTCGAGCTCGTAGCCGAGATATCTGACGTGTGCGTTTCTAGCCAGGCTTGTGATCGAAGAGACCTCAGCTGACCTGCGTTGACCACTTTTTCCGATAGCGTCAAGACGAGCAAGTGGGTTGGCGATTGCTTCATCTACACGACGGCGAGCAACAAGCTCAGCTACCTGATTGGTGACCAGTCGCACGTCATCAACCACTTTGACCAGCCGATGTACCTGCTCGGCTACATCCCGGCTCAGAGTCGGCTCTTCCTTGCCGACAAGGATGTCAACGTCTACCCATACACGCTCTCCGTCGCCGTCATCGATTACCAGACGGCTGTCCTTCGGGGCGACATGGACGGCGCGGCCGAGATCCTGCCGACAATCCCAACAGATCAGCGCTCGCGCGTCGCTCGCTTCCTTGAGGCTCAAGATCTTCATGAGCTCGCCCTTGCCGTGACGACCGATGCCGACCACAAATTCGACCTCGCGATCGCTCTCGACGACCTCGACATCGCGCTCGATCTCGCCCGGTCAGCACCCCAGGTCGGAAGCGAGCCAAAGTGGAAGACTGTGGGCGACAAGGCGCTCGCCGCCTGGAAAATCGACCTCGCCGAGGAGTGCTTCAAGAACGCTGGTGATCTGCCTGCCCTACTGCTCATCTACTCCAGCGTCGGTAGCCGGGACGGCATGGCGTGGCTTGCCAAAACGGCCCGTGAGTCACTGTCCCGCTTGCGGTCGTCCGAGCGCCTCTCGCTGACACACCACACCCTCGGATTTGCTTGCCAGTCACCAAAAGTCTACACAACATCGCCTTTACAGCCTTCCTTCAGCTCGGGGACGTCGCCTCGTGCGTCGACCTGCTCGTTGCGACCGACCGGATCCCCGAAGCCGCCATGTTCGCACGGACATACGCACCCAGTCTCGCAACGGGCATTGTCGAGAAATGGCAAAACGAGCTCGTGAGCGAGGGCAAGAAGAAGGTCGCCAAGGCCATCATCAATCCGGCCGAGGACGCTGGCGCCTTCGACGAGGATTGGGCCGAGCTGCTCGAGCTTGAAAAGAACGGCGCGCCTTCGACATATCAGGCCGAAGAGACTGCCGCTGACGAAGAGGTTGAGGACGAGGAGCGCGTCAAGAACGAGGAGGTTGTTGAGGACGGCGAGTCGGAGGACCCTGAGCGGGCCACGTCGCCGGCCAAGGTCAAGGCGGCCATCGAGGACCGGGTGCCGGTACTAGCCCCTGTTGTCGACAAGGTCGAGGAGCTCGTCGACGGCGTTAAGGAGTTGGCAGTCGGCGGCGGGAAGGCACCAGAAAGTAAGGCCTCCACTCCGTGATGCATTTGCGTCCACTTTGATTGACCAGTCCCCTTTCGAACTCGTGCGCTATCTAGAGGGCCAGTAGATGCCCGTTTTAGTCGATTCATTCTCGCGCGCCAGTTTCATCTTCCTTAGCCCCTGTCCTACGGCTTTACCGCTTTCTCTTCCACGATCTCAGCTCGTTATACCAAGATTCTTACTTCTGGCGCATGATTCCGAGTCCATCCGATTGTCTCTGTCCTCGCGAGCGTGGGCCTGTTCGCGTCAACGTCACTTGCACGCGGGCCGAAGCCGCGGCGGCGGAGTCTGAACCCACGCCGACGACATCGCACGGGCGCCAGCGCGCGCGCGCCGCCCTCCGAGCGCCAGGACGCCCTACAACGCAACGGTCGACAGCAGCCTCGCCGCCCCCTCTCATCCGTGTGTACTTCGAGAGCCGCGCCTTGGGCAGGAGATGAGGGTCCCTTGAGGTGCCCTTGATCCGTTTGCTGACGGAAAGTGCCGTTCTTCCAATCGCTCCCTCGCCTCGCCTGTTGCCGATCGCTGTCGCGCTCGTCCCTCCCGTCGTTGACCATCTCGGTTGCAACCGGTTCTACCCCCTCCTCGATAGACCTTCTCCCTCTCCTCTTTCGCCTGCCCTATCCTAGACCTCAAGATGTCGACTGTTGACGAGAAGATGATGTCCGGCCATGTCGGACACCTGTGCGTTTTGTCTACTGCTTCTTCTCTTGCCTGATGAGCTGCAGCTGCTCTTGAAGCCCCCCAACGAGGCTCCTGAAGCGTTGTGACCCGCGCTTTCGAGGCCAGCCGCATCCAAGTGCTCAATCGAGTAAAGCTGCTGGCTAATCTTGTTTGTCTTTGTATCCTTCTTACTTGCGACATGATCGTGCTTCGATGCACGTCTCCTCCCGATTCGCCTCAACGACTTGTTGCGCAACCGCTCTCTGCCCGGTCTGTTCGGTCCACCCAGCACAAGCGAGCAGCAGTCCGCGCTCGAGCAGTTCCGGTCCAACATTGTCGCTGCAGGCCTCTGCCCAGCCGATCCGCTCGCCCCGGAGGTCGTCGCCAACGGACCTGGGTGCGTGCGCCTTCCACGATTGCTGCGGTGGCTCGCTGTCCAACGGCTGGCTCTGTCTCTTTAACTGCATATTTGATCATAACCGAGACTGACAAGTCTTCTACACACTTTCTTGCTTTGTCGCCCATGCGTCCGCCTCGCCCACCTCTCGACGCGATCTCGTATTTCGCTCGCCGCCCCTTCCCTTCAGGTACAACCGGTACGACGACGCCACGCTGCTACGTTTCCTGCGTGCGCGCAAGTTTGACCTCGTCAAGGCGCAGGAGATGTGGAAGGCCAATGAGGAGTGGCGCAAGTCGTACGGCACCGACCAGCTGTGGAAGACGTTCGACTATCCGACCGGCGAAGAGCGGGCAACCATTGACAAGTATTACCCGCAGTACTACCACAAGTGCGACAAGGACGGACGGCCGGTGTACGTCGAGATTCTCGGCCAGCTCGACATGCACAAGCTGTTTGCGGCGACGACGCAGGAGCGCATGATCAAGTGCCTCGTCTACGAGTACGAAAAGTTCCTGCGCGAGCGCCTGCCGGCGTGCGCGGCCGCGACCGGCAAGCAGGTCGAGACCAGCTGCACGATCCTCGACCTCAACAATGTCGGCCTCAGCAACTTCTACAAGGTCAAGGGCTACGTCGGTGAGGCGTCGAGCATCGGCCAGAACTACTGTCGGTCCCGCTGCTGCCCTGCCTGCTGCCTCGCGCTAAATGCTGATCCAGACATCGCAATCTCGCAGACCCCGAGACGATGGGCCGCTTCTTCATCGTCAATTCGCCCTACCTCTTCTCGGGCGTCTGGTCGCTCATCAAGCCCTGGCTTGATGAGGTCACCGTCAAGAAGATCTCCATCCCCGGCCGCGATTGGAAGGCCCAACTGCTCGCTCAGATCCCGGCCGAGAACCTTGAGGTCCGCTTCGGCGGCAAGAGCACCGACCCGAGCACGTCCGACGCCGGGCCCTGGAACACGGAGGCTGGCCAGCAGGGTGCGCAGCGTGCCTTGGCTCGGCCGCTCAATTTGTCGCTGACTCACCGAACTATGCCTGCCCCGCTTCCTCGTCAGCCATTGCCGCTGTCAATCAGCAATTCCAGAAGGCGTGAACTTCTCTGCTCATCTGCCCTCTCGCATCTAGACTGTCCGCGCCTCGTATCCTCGAGGGATTGGCCGTACCCTACCCCTCTCTCGCCCTTTTTCTGACGACCCGGCCGCTTGGCCGCGGTCGACTTGTACCGGGTTCAATTTTCCATGGCCTTTGCACGACAAGCGGAGGCGCGAAGTCTGAAAGACCTGTCATGACATGTGGGGTCAGAGCCTGGATGCCTGTGAGCCTCCCTCGCGCGCTACTTGTGGCGGCGTGACGAAGCGCCGCCAGCCTTTTTATACGTCCTGCCGGAACCGAGACTGATGCGGCCGAGGGTGGCATCTGAGGGGACAGAACTCTGATCGCAAGCAGTGTAGGGTCAGCGTTCCATGACGACTTACTGCCCTCGCGAACTAACGACTGACCCGCAGCTTCTTGGTCGACGATGGCTTATCTTCGCCAGATTGAGTTGCCGGCGACGCCGAGAAGCTGGTTTGTGCGGGACGCTTGCTAGAGCTGCCCGACGGCTTACATAGTGCCGACGGCCCGGCCGGTACCGTATCGGAGGACTTGGGGACGAGGCTCTCGATGGCGACCTCGTCATCCCCGCCCTCGCTGCCATCGTCGCTGCCGTGGCCGAACATCGCGGTATCAGCTGTGGCCGGACGTGTAAGCGGCCGCCTCGAAGCAACTCGCACGTACAGTGCAGACAGGCGCCCTGCCGAGGTTGCTTGACCGAGCTGAGCGCCATCGGCTTCGATGGATGTAGAGCTGGTCCTCGAGTCGGCGACCGCAAGAGTGACTGACCCCTCGGCAGCCTGTAGATGCCCTGGTGCAATCAGCGGGGTCTGGATGTCTCCGTGCGAGGCCGGGGAGAACGTACGATACGGCGCTGGTCGGGCACACTCGATGGAGTCGAGGACTGGTCCATCGCGTTATCTTGGATGAGGTCGCGCGTTTTGCCTGAGCCTGACCGAGCTAGCCTGTCGAGAGGAAGGACGACTTGAGTCAACGAGAACAACAGGTGACTGTTGTCTTGGTCGCGACGAACTGCTTGGTCCACTGCTTCTCCAGCGACGCTTTGTCCGCAGTCAGTTTAGCGATCTGGTGCTCGGCCCGCTTGAGCTTATTTTCGAGCTCGGCTTGCTGCTTCTCCATCGTTGCCTCAACGGCCTTCTTGACGACCTTGACAAAGGCCTGCTCGATCGCATCAAGCTCCTTTGACCGGTATCGGTCGGCAATGGTCTTGCGCTGAGTGTCAAGGTGCTGAACGGTGTCTGATAGAGCGGCTTGTTTAGCCCGCAGATCGACGATCTCGGGCTTGACAGTCAAGAGTTCGTCTTGGGCCATTCTGAGCTGCGTCCGAAGCTGCAATTCCTCCTGAATACGACAATTAGGCAACAAGCCGCCGACTGCAATCAGAAGGCGCGTGCACAGGCGACGTCAATCGGGATGACACACCTCATTAGACGCAGCGACCTTTTGCGCCTTCTCATGCAGCTTGAGTAGCTCCTTCTCAGCCTGTCAGACTTGGTGGATCAGCAGTGGCCATTGTTCGTCTCGACAAGCCAGAGTACAAACTGTTTGCTTTTCCTCACGAGCGATCGCCTCCTGCTTCTTAAGCTGAGTTTGAAGCCGAGCGACAGAGTCGTCACGGTCAGCCACGATCTCCACGATCTGCTTCTCGAGTCTGGAGACCTCGTCCTGGAGGACAGCGAGAAGCCAGTCAGCATGCACGGGGGATTAAGGGCAGGGCTGACTGACCCTGTGCTCATCGGCGCGCGTACAGGTCGCCGTGAGACTGTCCTCAAGCTCCCGAATACGAGCCGTCAGGGCCGCGATTTCGGCCGACTTATCAATAACGACCTGCTCAGCGCTGTAACTCGTACATCCGAAAAGGTGTCAGACAATTGCGTGGCAGGGAAGTGATTAGATGCCGTACCTCTGCGCGATTCGCGTATCCGCGACGGTCAGCTGCGCTTTGAGCTCACCAGCCTGGTCATGCGCGTCCTGCAAGGCGACTCTCAGCGCGGAAGCCTCCTGGCGCTCAGCCTCAAGCGCCGCCTCCAATTGCTGAATGGCCGCCTCTGACTGGAGCTTAGCCTGCTCTGCGCATTGAGCAGCGGCAGTGGCGTGCTGCGCTTCGGTGCGGGCATCCTTGAGCCTGATGCGACGTGTACGTCGGTCGGTCAAGGTTCGGGCAATCAGTGAAGTCTGGAGGACGCACTGCTCGAAGAGTGCCGTACGACCGCCTTTCTCCTCACCGAGCGCGATGTGTGCAGTGACGAGCTGCGCCTCGACTGCCGCAAGCCGCTGACGGTACTCCTCTGCTTCGCTTGCGGCCCGAGTAGCGTCTCGCTCGGCGATCCCAAGCCGGGACCGTAGACCGTCGGCTTCGGCCATGGCGCGCTCGAGGGAGCCTTGCGCAAGCGTGAGTTCGTCATCTTTGCGCGTGACATCTGCTTGCGCGGTGATGAGGCTGTGAATGCAAGGCACGGCTGCAGGTCATTACGACGCTTCGGCCGTTGTGAAGCACGAATCGCACCTGTCCTTCAGCTGGCCATTTTGGGTCTCAAGTACGGCAGCACGCAGTCGCGTCGACTGCGCATCCGAGCTAGGCAGGCAGCGAATGCAAAGTCAGGCGCCGGCGCAGCGATAATCTCGGCGCGTCGCACGCCACATAGCGCACCTCAATCTCGCAAGCATTTCGTCTGACGGTGATGCAGCTGATCAGCTACACCCAGTCTTAGGTCGAGGTGGGGTTTGAGACGCACCCTTCGCCGTTAAGGCAGCATCTTTGTCCGTATCGCGGCCCTCCAGCTCCTGGACGCGAGCGGTCCGCTCAGCGAGGTCTCCAACCTTGACGCTAAGCTCACTCTTGAGTAGCTCAACCGTTTCGGCTGAGCTTCGTGCGCGCTCCTTCGCCAATTCGAGACTCTCGCGGAGCGAGCTGCAAGCTTCATGCACCCTGTCCTTCATCGCATCAAACCAGTTGTCGCTCGGGCTAAAGTAGTCCTCAAGGCCTGCGCAGAAATGCTTCAGCGAGAGCAGCGCGTAAGGGTAGCAAGGGCTAACTCACGCGATCGGTGGCCGCCGACGTCGGTTTTGAGCTCGAGAACCTCGTCGAGCAGCAGGTTGTGCGACTTGTTGAAATGCTCCCGGGCAGTACGTGCCTCGCGCTGAACCGACTCACTGACAGCCTTGCGTGTGAGTCAGCCCGCGCTATGATCATGACACAAAAGGACGCCTCGCACAGAAGACCCTCAACGCTTTTGGCCCTGGAGGTAGTTGGACACATAATCAGTAAGGAAACATGTCGCTTCTTCCAGATACAGCGGCGTACCTCAGCGACGTCTCTTTGACTGCCGTCTTCATCGCTCTGAGAGTGTGCTTTAGCGTCGAGTTTTCGGCAGACTGCGGCAAGACGGTGTCAGCTAAGCAGCAATATATGAGCTGTAAATCGAGCGATGAAATATACGCACGAGTGTCTTGATGACCTCAGCCTTTTGATCGGCTTGTCGCAAGGCAGCCTGGATGAGGCCGTGGAGGTCGTCGGCCGGTGCGCCGCTCACTTCGAGCCGATCCGCATCGCCTCGCGACCTCCGGCGCTTGACACCGCCTGAAGTCGTCCGAAATATCGGTGCGGCAACCTCCGCCGACTGCAAAGCTATCAGCTGGCCTGGCGCATCGCTCGAGGCGCTGCATAACTCAGTCCGCTCAGCGACACTCACTGCCTCTTTTGTCGCTTGGCCGCTAATGGAAGGTTCGTTAACAGGTTGTGCGCTTGCACTCGAGCCACCGGAGCCGGTGCGGGAGCTGGATTTGGGAGGCGGCTTGGACTGCCGTGAATTCGCCATCTGCGATGTCGACGCGTGAATATCATCGGTCAAGAGCAAACTTGGGCTGACCTGTTGGCCAGCGGCGGATCGAGGCGGCTGGGCATCGGGCAGTGGATCGTCAGGATCAACCAGCATGTCGGTGTGTTCAACGGAAGGCGAACTCCGGAGCGCGGCTCCATCAGCCTCCTCCAGGATAGGACTCATTAGCGCTCCATGGCTGGGCGGCCGGCCGGCCGGAGGAGCGATGTCGCACGGCTGGACCTGACTAATAAGATCTCGAGCAGCCCGGGAGTCGTCGTCGATGATTGGAACGGCGATGGGCGGCGGCGCTCGAGGGGACCGGGGATGCGAAGCGGTCGGAAACTGAGGGTCGTCCTGCGTTGACCCCTGAGTCTGAAGAACCTCGCCCCTCGTTTCGGCCCCCTCTGTTGGGGTCTGGCCGGCCAACAAGGGATTGATAGTCCGGTTGTCATCGGACGTTGCTCCAAGCTGGCTTGCCCTGCCATGTGGTCCGACGGCTGGCACGAAGGAGTGCTGATTTGGAGGGGTATATGCGCGGTAGAACGACGACGAGGAAGACGGCGAGCCAATCCCGGCGAAGACGTCTGGAGAGATGACTTGCGGACGGGGTCCAGCGCCGGCAAGAATGCCGACACGACTTCTGCTCTGTGTTGGGTGACAAGTAACTCGTCCGACGCCGGCGCCAGTTGACGGCGCTTTTGGCTGAGCGCCTTCGACCCCGGCGGACGGAGCAGCCCCTGCTGTTGCTCGGCTATCGGTCGTGGTGGCACGAAGGCTGTCTTGGTGCCCTTTACCAGGCCGATGCACCTTGTCCTGACTGGCAGCGGATGCCGACATGCCCCTCTGCGAAAGAGCGCCGAAGCCAGAGACAGCATTGCGGGCGACGAAGCGCGAAAAGCTGAACTCGGCCGCGGCCTGCGACTGGATATCGATAGACTGCTTGGCCGAGCCGAGCGGAGGTGACATGGTCTGATCATGAGCAGTGCGACTGCCGGCCGGACCTTTCGAAGGCGGGCTGCAAGGTGTGGCGAAATGAAAGTAGTCAGCCCTCAAGTACGCGACTACCGTCGAAGTTGAGCACCAGACGTACGCGTCACCGCCTGCATTGGCGAGGCTTTCACGATTTTGCATGACCGATCTTAAGGGATTGCCTGCCGAGGCTCGACCGACGGTGGCGGCCGTCGTTGACACGGTCGGCAAAGGGGCAGGAACGGGCGCCAATTCAAAAGCACGACCTGTCTGCAAACAGAGCCGCGATAGGTTAGCCAGCGTGCACGCGATGGTGGGACAAGCCAAGACGTACGCGCTTTATCCTGGAAGGTCGAGACAAACAAGGGGAGCTAAAGGGCGAGTCGTGGTGAGGGTCAAGCGCGAGCGCGCGAACACGTCGAGACGAGGGGCCCAACTCCGCCACGGCTCGTTCTCCCTTCCGCCCTCACTGCCTGCCCTTCGACTAGAGATTCGCGCACTCATCAGCAAGATCAGCCAAGATTCCTTCGTCGCGCACCTTGCAAGAGAGGGTCAGACGGGCATGAATGAGAGGATCATAGGCTACAGGCTTTACAGGTCAGGAATGCGTAGGGGCCAAGTGAACATGGTCGGTCGTGTGCGGGATCCGAGATGGAAGAGGTCGGGGAAGACTGTGTACGTGTTTGTTGCGGTCAAGAGATTGCCATAAAGAGTCAGGAAGCCGCAGGCGGTCCTACTTCTCGGGCCGCGAGCTACCCTCGGCCTTCTTGCCGTCGAGTTGACGCTGGAGGTCGTCAACCTTCTTGCTGAGCTTTCTCTGTAGAAGTGCCATGAGCAAAAGGAAAGCGCGATCAGCCGCTGACGCTAATGCATCAGAACTTGATTTCCACCGACGATCTCATTAATGATGGCCGCTTGGTCACCCAGGGTCGCGTCCGGGAAGACCTCGACGAGCTCGGCAAACGGCTTCTTGCAGAGCCGATGGCCCTCCGGATTGTCGCTCTCGGGGTCTTCGACGGCCGGATCGCCCTCGGCCTCCTGATTGCTCTCAGGGAAAAGCTCCAGGAAGCGGCGCGAGTGCTCGACCTGCGACTCATAAAGGGCGATGACAGCGAGCGGGAAGGAGAAGAGGACGCTCATGACGTAGATGTTGAGCTACGGGCGAACGACGAGAGATCGTCAGTCTGGTAGCAGCGGCGAATGATCTCAGAGGGGCGGACGTACGCGGGTGTACTGCTTGGGCGTGAGAACCCACTCGAACGGCGCGACGAGGAGGGCCTCGACAAGGTTGAAGGGACTGGGGTAGACGAAGGAATCGGGCGCGCGGATCATACTGATGGCCTTGTAGCCTAAGGCAGAGCGACAGGTTACGAATCAGCGGAGGTCATCGGCGCGGACGCCAGCTGCTGGTCAAAGACGCACTAAAGTGGCACAAGTACTGGTTGGTCGCGTCTTCGGCAATGTCCGAGTAGGCGGTGCCAAAGAGGGCGATGAGGATGTTGAGCAGGATGATGATCGTGAGGAATGACCAGGCGTAGTAGATGATGAGGCCGAAGGGCGGGCTAAAGTTCTTGGCCGTCTGGTCAAAGTCAGGTGAGCCAAGCAGGGCCTGGAGGAGAATGTTGATGATGCCCCATGGGTCCGAGAGCTCGGTGTCGGCCGAATCGAGTGCGAGCATGCTTTGCACAAAGCCAAGCGCCATGATGGCGAGCAAAAGGAAGAAGATGAGGGTCTCGCGCAACATGCGGAAGACGACGACCTGCATTGTTCCGACAACCTTCCAGCCGTCAAAGATGGTGATGAGCTTGAGCCAGAGTACTGCCAGGTTAGATCCGATGCAGTGGTCAGCGCGATACGCACGCCAGACTTCGATGCCAACGGACGCACGCGGAGCAACGCAGGACAGGACCTGGAACGATCGGAGGCGGTAGTATGAGCTCGGGGCGTCGTCCGTCTCCCAGACACCTCGGAAACGGAGTGCGAGGGCGGAGAGGAGGAGTCCATCGGTGATGAGGGCGTTGATTGACCAGAAGTCGAATGAGGCGAGGACAACCGACGAGAGCCGCAGGTTCTTCCAAAGTTTGACAACCTCTTCGGTCATCTGCGAGGCGGCCATGATGTAGAGGGCAATCTCCCAGCCGTCGAGATTGTGAGCCGGGTCGCGGACAGCATTGAGCGGCGAAGCGACAGCAGCAGTGTAGACGGCGAGGAACGCGATCCAGGTCATTTGACGGACTGTTGAAGACAAGACGTAGGACGGACGTAGAGTAAGCAAAGAGTTTGAGTGGAGCACAAGCTAGATTGTCTTCAGACACCGACGTACATATGTTCTGGTACCGCGGTACGCCGAGCCGCTGCGGATTAAAGTGGGTCGCAAACTTGCTGCCGAAGCTCGCGCCGTGCTGGTGCTTGCGGTCGTACTCGACATAGTCGATGTCGTTGTTTTCATTGTTGCGCTGGACCCATTCGCCCTTCCAGAGCGATGAGACAACGTGCTGAGCCTGCGACGTTCGAAGGGGTCTGGTTCAGTATGCGCCTCGAGTAGCTCAAAAAAAAGAAGATCCCGCACCTCAGTAGAGCTCAGGAACTGGAGGCAGCCCTGGTCGATAGCTGACTCGAGGGCTGAGATCGGCGCCCTGAGGGCGCAAGATGTGAGCGTTTAGTTAAGGGCGTCTCGATCGGCCAGGCTATGGTTAGCTTCAGTCGGACTCACGAGTGGTCGCCGTCGCGCTCCTGGTGCTGGTAACGTGATGACATGATGGTCTGAAGCATGTCGGCCGGCGTCTGGTGTACGATGCGCCGGGCAAGCATCTCGCAAGCTGCTGCCCGCGAGATGTTCTCGTCGTAGTCGGTCGGGTAAAGCCGGGCGTCGCTACAAGAGTCGGGCGGGAGGGATCAGCTTCTCGTCATGCGGTCGAGAGCGAATGCCAAGAGGGGTGGTGACGTACCGGACGAAACTGGCGCGGGCCATCAGGAGCGCATAGGGCACGGCGTTGGCAAAGTCGCCACCGGCCTGAGCAAAGGCTTTCACGACGGCGGGTGAGATTACCGAGCTCGTCGGGGCCGTGATGAGCTGCAGGGCGGGCAGGCACGCGCAAGGAGAGGGGTCGCGTAAGGGGGCGGGTTCAAACGGTCAAGGCGATGTCTTGTAAAGCGACGCACGTCGACGTCGACCTCTACAGGCAAGAGCTTGAGCGTCATGGCCCTCAGTCGGCGAATGAGCTCTGCCAGACGGGCGGAGTCGAGCCAGATTAACGATAGGGTCGAGCAGGGGCAGTGCCCTGGCGCGACAGGGTCGACAAGGCAGGGGCCGACGCACTCGTCATGTCAGACGGCTCCGGGTGGAGCGAGTGGACGCTCAGCAGCGAGTGCATGTCGGACGCGATGGAGGCTTCTTCGGCCATGCTGGGCGACTTGCGGGCGGCGGGGACGAAGGTGGGTAGAGAGAGGAAGGTTGGCTTTACTCGCCGGTGAGATCATCGCGAACGGACCGGAGGCGCACGAGCCTGCGTGCGGCTTTAGTTTATTTTCGCGCGGGCTCGAATTTCGGCGCGCCTGCGCGCAGAGCTTCCGCCCACTCGTCCGGCTTCGCGCCCCGGCCGCAGGTTGTTGCTGCTCTCCTCTCAGCTCTGCCTCACCGACACCACGACCTCCAACCTCTCCTCTCCCTTTCCCTTTCGTCAGTCGCAAATATGGGTGGCATGGGCCGTCAAGGCGCTCGCGGTGGTGCGCACATGCTCAAGTCCCGAAACGAGCCGTGCTTGCCGCTGACCGTTGAGCTCCTCGCCCGCAGCGCTCCTCACCTCGAACCTGCCGCAGCTTCAGAACTTGATCAAGCGCGACCCGGCCGGCTACCGGGACGAATTTATGCAGCAGTGGAACCACTACGAGTCGATGCGCCGGCTTTTTGAGTTAAACCCGGACGAGGAGGGCGCCCGCTTCCGCGAGGTTATCACCTTCATTTCCCAGGTTCGTCCCCCCCCCTCCCCCTCGAAACCTGGGCGGCCCGCGCGCATGCCTCTGGCAACGCTCTGACCTTCTCCGTATGTCCTACCTCGCCAACTCACAGCTGTGCCAGAGCTACCCGAAGGAGACCAAAGAATTCCCTTCGCACTTGTCGGCGCTCCTGCTCGAGCACCACAACACGCTCTCGCCCGACACGCGGAAGTCAATCGTCCAGAACCTAGTCATGCTTCGCAACAAGGAGGTCATCCCGTCCATCGAGTGCGTCGCAATGTCTGCCCATGTGCTGTCTTGCTTGCAGTATGCCTGACTATTAATCTTCTGCAGGCTCCTCCGCACGCTCTTCCCGCTGCTGTCAATCCTGACGTCGGGCACGCTGCGCTCGTCGATCCGGAAGACGATCCTGACCGACATCAAGACAGCCAACGCCAAGACGAAGAACCACAAGCTTAACCGGATGGTTCAGGCCCTACTGTTCGGTATGGTCGAGCGCGGCATGGGCGCTGACGCCGAGGGCAGCAAAGTCAAGGGCAAGGGCAAGGTCGAGGCCAAGGGTGGCGAGGCCATGTGGGCCGTCGTCCTCGTTAAGGAGCTTTGGCGCAAGGGCATCTGGAACGACCCTAAGTCGGTCGCCATTGTCGCACTCGCATGCAATCACCCCAACACGAAGGTTCAGTCGGCCGCTATCCACTTCTTCCTTGGCAGCGAGAACGAGGACCAGGAGGACTCGGACGAGGAGGAGGACGAGGTGCGTCCTGCTGCGCGCGCGTGCCGCGACCACGGCTGACCCAGCCGGATCCATCTCCAGGGCCCCAATCTGCGTAAGCTGCAGCACCAGCGGACGATCAACAAGAAGACCAAGGGTCGTGACGCCCAGATGAAGCGCTTGCACAAGGTCTCGGTCGACAAGCGTAAGGACAAGGCCGACAAGGCCAACGTGCAGGTCAACTTTCCCGCGCTACAACTTCTCAATGACCCCCAGTCGTTCGGCGAGAAGCTCTACGAGGGTATGAGCCGGCACGACAAGCACTATGCGCTCGAGCACAAGGTGCTCATCATGCAGCTCCTCTCGCGCGTCATGGGCGCCCACAAGCTCTGCATTCTTGGCTTCTACTCCTACATCATCAAATACCTCACGTACCACCAGCTTCTCATCACCCTCATTCTTGTCTCGCTCGCTCAGTCGGTCCACGAGCTCACGCCGCCCGACGTGCTCACGCCCGTCGTTCGCAAGATCGCGGCCGAGTTTGTCCACCCGGGTGTCGGGTCCGAGGTTGTCGCCGCGGGTATCAACGCGATCCGCGAGGTCTGCCGCCGGCAGCCGTGGTGCATGGAGGAGGACCTCCTCGGCGACCTGATCGAGTACCGCAAGTCGAAGGACAAGGGCGTCGTCACCGCCTCGCGTGGTCTGCTTCAGCTCTTCCGCGAGGTCAATCCCGGACTTCTCAAACGACGCGAGCGCGGCAAGGCGGCAACGATGGGTCTCACGTCCGATCAGGTGCCCGAGTACGGCCACGCCCGGGCGGCCGAGGGCATCGACGGTCTCGACCTACTCGAGGAGCACCTCGCCAAGCAAGAGGCCGGCGAGGACAACGATGCAAACGGCTGGGACGACTGGGAGCAGGAGGCCTCGGACGACGATTCGGATGGTTCGGGCGAGTGGAACAACGTCTACTCGGACGACGATCAGGACATCGACATTTCAGACTCGGACGATGATGCCGAGACGCAGCAGACGCGGCGCGAGAAGAAGCGCGAGCAGCAAGAGAAGCGCAAGAAGGCACTGGCCGGCGTGCTTGAGGACGACCAGGTCAAGCCCGCCGCCGCCGCTGAGGAGGAGGCCGAGGGCAGCGACGAGGAGGATGAAGAGGACGGGGCCAACGTGGCCGAGGAGGATGCTGAGGATGATGTGGACGACGAGATGGTTGCCGACGCCGCCAGCTCAGCGGGCGAGCCTACAGCGGCCTCGATGTCGAAGCTCGCCACCGAGCGTGTGAGTCCTATCTGTCACTCAACCCTTGTCCGCTCGCTCCTTCGTTGACACACCATTTGCTCGCCGACCTTTAGATCCTCACGCCCGCCGACTTTGCGCTCATCAACACGCTTCGGATTCAGGCCGCGACTGAGGCAGCCGCGTCAGGTGGCGGCTCGGGCGCCAAGCGGAAGCTGGCGATGCTTGAGGCCCAGAAGAAGGCTAACAACACGGCCGGCGGTGCCGGCGGTGACGGCGACGACGTCTTCCTCGGCGAGGGCGACATCCTTGGCCCGCGCAAGAAGGTCAAGGAGAACTACGACGAGCGCATGGCGCGGATTGCCGAGGGTCGCGAGGGCCGCGACAAGTTTGGTTCGTCCAAGGGCAAGAAGAAGCAGGAGGTCTACTCGTCGTCGTCGAACAAGGAGAAGCGCAAGACCAAGCCGATCATGCTCGCCATTCAGTGCGTGCCATTGCTGCTGTCATTCACGTTGCCTGCTGCTGACTCGCCCCTGTTTCCTTAGTTCCCGCCGTGTCGTCGAGAAGAAAAAGCAATCGCTGCGAGAGAAGCAGCAGGCCCTGCGCGCCCATGTCGAGAAGCAGAAGAGTGCGCCGTTGATGTCTTTGCTCCCACGTCGAGGCCACTTCGCTGAATGTCGACCTGCCTCGTGCCTCCAGAGTTCCGCAAGTAGATCAATCGCCTCCTTGGCGGCTGTTCCTCTTCGTCCCCCTGGCGTCTGTTCCTCTTTGGTTCTGCGAACTTCGTCATGCCCACATCCTTCCATCCGACCCACTCGCTATATCATGGCTGTCCGACAAAGTCTTGCCTTGTCCGAGTCACGTCAGATCGAGCCATGATCTTGCCTGAATCAGCGTCAGAACAAGTACTTTTGCGTCCTCCATAGCTTGGTCTAGGTCGCAGACACTGCTATCTGCGGCCCCAAGAAGTCAGTAGACTGTAGACGTCAGCGACCGGCCTTGCCGATGTCTCTGATCTCTCGGCCGCAAGCGTCGACGGCGCCTGGCTTTATTATTTTTGCCCCTCGCGCGCGCGCCGACGCGGCGGGCCGCTGTCTTCGCCTTACTCGCTCGCCTTGGCCCTCGGTCGCCTGTCGACCAACGCACCCGCCTCGGCACTTCGACAGGCTTGCCCTGCCCATCCGAATTGCTCTCCAGCAAAAGAGAGCCCTGCGTCATCGGCGGCCCAGCTTGACTGCAGCCTGATCCCTTCACTTCGACTGCCGTCTGTCGCCCTCACTCGCTGCGCAGGCCCACGCAGCACGAGTCGACGCCGCTTGGTCTGACCTCCGACGGAGCCCGTCATGGCATCCACCCCACCTCCTTCGACACTTCCGCCGCCCATCCACATCTCCCGCTCGACGCCAGATCCGCTCCTGTCCTCGCCCGACACACCCCAACCGCCTTTCACCCCCGGCTCAAGCTCCCGGATGGGGTCGACCCAGCAGCCAGTCGGGAGACCGCCTCCCTCGCCGTCGCACTACAAGTCTTCAGCTCGACCCGTTCGGGTCCGAGACAGCCTCCATCGGCGCGGGTCCGCCAGCGACGAGGAGAGCGCTATGGACGTTGAAGTCGACAAGAGCCTTGGCGACCTCGCCCTAGGCTTCGCGTATGGCTCAGGCCGAGCGGCTGGCGCTCGCAGCCCGTCGTCGTCGGCATCGAGAGCGTACGCTCCCTCCCCTCGTCTCGCCACACCGCTTGTTTTGAGCCAAGCATCATACGCGCCAGCCTCCGCACTGCCGAGCTCGTCACTGTCAATTGTTGTCCCTTCGCCGAGTAGGGCGGGGCCGATGGATCTCGTCCTAGACGAGGAGGAGGCGGCGGCAGTGGAAGCAGAGGAGGACGGCGGCGAAGAGGCTGCGCCATTGCCAACAGAGGAGGAGATCGGTGCGCTGGAGGAGCGTCTCCAGGAACTCAACGTTGAATACGGCCTCGAGGATGAGGAGGGGGACGATGAGCACCGCGAGATGGCCGGTCTCCGCCAAATCTACACCGCTGTGCGTCCATCGAGCGCTTGGTCACTGTCTAGGACAAATGCTTGGACCCCTGCTCACTCGTCTTCCTACCACCCAGACCGCGCCCCTGCTCCCCAAGCTCAAGTCTGCCTCGAGTGCCAGGACGAAGCTTGACGCGCAGGCGGCTGAGATCACCTCACTACAACGCATAATTGACGTGCAGGGCGACCTCGCACGCAAGGCATCCGAAGAGCAGAGGTGCGTCCTTATCAGGTCAACATCCGAATCGACTATCTATTGACAAGGTCCGAGACAACCTCTTTTCAGAGCAATGTTCGATGTTGAGCGCGACGGTTGGAAGGCTGAGACTCAGATCCTGCTCACCAAAGTCAAGACGGGCGGCCCTTCCGGCTTGGGCCAGATCTGGGTCAGTAACGCAGATGAGCAGCCTCAGCCGCCAAACCCGAAGCAGCCGCAGGCGGGGCCTTCGCACAAAAAGGAGAGCGGCTTCGAGCAGCTCGACAAAGTCGGCCCAGAAGACTACAACAAACTCCTAAAGCAGTGGATGGTGAGCCCGAGTTGGGATCTTGCGATCCTTGTTTCCGCAGGCCCTGATCATTGGACTTGTCCGTCTGCGCTTTACAGGATCTGCAAGCTGAGCACCGTAAGAGCATCGCGGAGAAGACGGCGATGACCTACAAGGTGCGCCACTAGTGCAGGACGCATAACGGCCATCGCGACTAGTCGACTAACGCTCAACCCATGCGTGCAGATGCGCAACCACGAGGGTCAGATCAAGGCTCTCACACAGGAGCTTCACTTTCTCCGTCCGATTGCGATGAACGGCCGCCGTCCGGCCCAGCCCTCTTTGCAGGCCAAGTCGTCTCCCCCGACGCGCACTCACAGCCTGCCTCCATTAGTCAGTCCCCCTCAGCCGCAGTCGCGCCGGCAGACGCTTGGCGACGCACGGTCAGAGCACCTGCTACTCGCCGCTCGCCGGCTGCGGACTCTGCGCGAAAAAAATCCGGAGATTGGACTCATCACGGCCGCCCACTACAACTACGCCTCGCTTTCGGCGCCAGATCCGAACGCGACGCTCGAGCCTTATCCAGAAGGCGCTTCGGAGCTCGACGATGACGATGACGCGAAGGATCGAACGCCGCGGGGAAAGCCCCGCGCAAAAGGCAAGAAGGCTACCAGCGGGTCGATGGCGCCGCCGAAGACGCCTATCTCAGCTTCCGCCAAGGGTAAGAGCCGGCGCAAGGACGAAGGTGCCGTACAACGCACTCCAGGCGGCTCCATAGGTACACCCGGTCGAGGCTTTGAGGAGCTACTCGCCGCAGCGCAGAGCCTGCAGCACCCAACACATCCGACATCGACACTGCGGGACGCCTACGCAGAGCCTCCTGCCAACTCGCTGACGCCAACGGGGCCACCAGATTCACCCAAGCGACGCCGGGTTGGCGGCGCTGGTGTCGGCTGGGTTCCGGGCGCTACTGCGCCTGGCCCTTCAGGAGAAGGCCTGCACACGTCGGCGCTCGACCTGCTCGCTCTCGCGAGCTCGCACGACCCAGCATCACCAGCACCTTCATCTTCGGTCCGCCTGGGAGGCCTGCTTGGTTCCGGTGGGTCGGACAACGAAGTCGGTTCTGACGGTGGCCGGTCAGCAGGCTCGGCCTCGCGGGGGCTCGAACCGGCTTTTGCCCTTCGATCGGACCCAGACGGCCCTTTCGGCCACTCGTTCATCGGATCGGATCCGCCCTTGGCAGGTCCCTCGACAACGCCGCGTGACATGCGGCTGCCACCGGATGGCTCGAGCCCATACCTTGCGACGCAGACACCGTCGGCGCTTCCGCAGCGTGTCAAGGAGGAATTCGCCGGATTTGCGAGCGACTCGAGCAGCCAGTCGCCACCTGCGGTCGGCGTCGCGCCCCTCGACAACGGTACGAGCGCCGTTCCTGCACGGAGGGTCCGGAGCCCGTATCTGAAGTGGAACCCAGACGAGGACGAGCTGCTGGCCCGCGGCGTCGCCAAGTACGGACAGAAGTGGTGCGCCATGATAGTCCTCTATTATCCGACCTCCTCCGTTGTTGCTGACTCCAGGCCTTCCTTTCCTCCCGTAGGGATCTCGTCTCAAAGGCTGTCCCCACCCGAAGCTACCATCAGTGCCGCCAGCGCTGGCTGCGTAAGCTTGGTGCGTCCGCCGTCCTCTGATTACGCCTGAAGCTGGATCAAGACTGACCGCTTCTCCTTTCCGGCATCACCGCAGGCATGTTCGATCACAAGTCAGCGGCCGTTACACAGGCGGCGGCTGGGTCTGGCGCCAAACACTCGTCATCAGCCGCGCCGCCGGAGTCGCCTTCGCGTCGCAAGGGCGTCGTTGCGTCCGACGGGCCGTCGACCTCTGAGTCGGCGTCGGCCGATAGCAACTAAATCATCCAAATCCCACATATTCTCTTGCCGCACCCACTGTTGTCGTTTCACCTCATCGTCGTCTTCTGCAGATACTCGCACCGCAATGTCTTTCTCTGCCCTTCGTCTCGATTTTTCCTCCGCTGTGCTCGCATAATCATCGCACCTGTCCTTCGCCGTCTGGCATTCACCCTGTCAACGAGACCGCGACCAAGCTCTTCGCCGCCATGGTCAGTGATCTCGCCTACAGCTCAGCTGGTGACTGGAGGGAACAAAGTACATGCGAAAGCAGCCAGTATGGCAGCGCCCGACTGGCGACATCTAAAATGTGGGGGTCGATCGAGAGGGCTCTCATGTCCGTGGCTTCTTTGAAGGCGGCTCGGACGACGTGCTCGACTTCCTACTCGACACCGTCGCTCCTCGCTTTGGCCTGGCTCCACCCGCTCCACTTGGCGCTGTCGAGTCGCCGTCATCGTCTTGCATTGCCGTTGTCGACTGGATTGGCGACGTCGTCGGCGATCGCGAGCGGCTTGACCGGCGTGAGGGGCCAACAGCTGCTGATGCTGGCATGGCCTCGTCCTCCGCGGGTCCCGACAGCGGCGGTGTCTCGCGCTCCTCATCGGCAGCCTCCTCCTCTTCGTGCCGTTCAGCCGCGTCCATGGCGACGTCCGGCCCGATGCCGCCAAGCGTAGCCTCAACGTTCAGCAATTCTGAGTCCACGTTCTCGCTCTGCGGGTCGAGCAGCACAGGCGGCGAGACAACCTCGGGCGCCGGTGATGCTGGTGCCGTCGTTGTAGCCGGTGTCGTCGCCTTTGAAGCTGGGGCAGTTCTCCGGGCGCGGTCCTCGTCTTCGTCCTCGTCTGGTCCCTCAGCCGCAGGCGTCGTCGACTTTGAGACTCCCTTCTCGCCGTCATCATTCGCGACAGGAGTCGGAGCTTGCGAGCCGGCTGCAGCAAGCGCGTTCGGCGACTGCTCACTCTCTATCTCCTCCTCCTTCTTCTCGACCTCCTCTGCCGGCGGAACTAGCTCGCGCAAGACCTTGAGGTCGGCCAGCAGTCTCCCGAAGGCAGCCTTTCGAGCCTCAAGCGTCGTCCGGATGCCGTCTCTGCGGCTTGCCATCAACGTGTGCTCCTCCCGGTGGCCGTTGATCTCTTGCTGAAGAGACGCGCGGTCACCAACAGCGAGGACCTGGCGAGCCACGACATCGTAAGCGAGTTTGCGCTGGCGCGTGAGCTCTGCCGAGGCAAGTGCCGCTCGCAGGGCAACGATCTCCTGCTGCAGGAAAGCCTTGTTGGACTCTGCTCAGTCGGTCACGAGGTGCGACAGTCAGCTCTGCTCCTTCACTACTTGAGCCGAGCGCTTGAAAGGACGCACCCATCTGTCTGCCCTTGGCCTCGTACTTTGCCCGCATGCGCGCTTCCATGCGCTCGACGATGCCAACCTTCTTGACGCCGAGCTCGACTTCCCTCAGCTGCGCCGAGAAGACGCTCCAGACCTGAGCTGCCTTGGCCGCCTCGTCCACCTCAAAGCCGGCGACCGACGTCATCGCACTGTCGCCTTCGACAGCGGATGTCGGCGCGGCGAGAATCTGAGCGATTTGCCGGACACACTTGCGGAGCGGAAGCTCGACGTTGTTCAGCTTGCGCTGAATGAGCTCATCTGCGGGCAAGAGGCGACGCGTCGCGCACCGGCCAAGATTGCAGTAGTCAGCGTACGCTTTCATCTGCTGCTGATGGAGCAGATTACTGACCTTCTTGCTCGACGTTGAGGATGGGATTGCCTGGGATAGCAGCCATCTTGAGCGAGGCAAGGGGGGTAGGGAAACGGGTCACGGTCGGTAGACCGCCAGAGAATGAGGCCTCCGCCTCCGCCTTCAGCAGCAGGCAAGCTCGTTGCAGGCTCCTCCTAGCTCCCATCCACCCCTTCAGCAGCCGCAGCCTTCCACCTGGCCCCCTCGCTCCTTTCATTAACCGAGCTCGAGATCTAGAAGATGCCCTTCCCGTGGGAGATGGCCCTGCCGGCCATCATGGTCGTTGGTGAGTCCGCCACGTTCTCCTCCAGCGCCGCCGCCTGCAACCTCGGCTCACGCTTCAAGCGGGCCGTGGCTGGCTGTGCCTACAACTCTCTGCACCATTCTTCCTGGTTGTCAGACGCTGATTCACCCTACTTATCGACCGGCAGCTTTCACTTACATTGGTGAGATCGGAGTCTACGGCCTGCAGACGTGAGTGTAGCCCTCGCTCGACCCTCCTCCCGCCAATCGCGAGCTCGGCTGATGCGCCGCCCTGCGTCCCTGCCTTCATCTCTCGGATGACATTTAGCTGGGACAACGACTGGAAGCCGCCGAGACACACACTTGACAACTGGAACGTCCAGATGATGGAGCGCGACCGGCGACTGACGGGCTCAAAGCGGGGCCAGCGGGTGCGTCTCCTTCAGCCAGGGCTGGATCTCGCGTGCGGGGCGGCGGGCCGCGGCGCCGGTCGGCCTGCGTCTACACGGGCCATCCAACTCTACCTCACCCGCTCGCCGCTGACTCTTGTGACCTTCTGGCCTGCTGTGATCGACACAGGACGACCCGATCGCTCCTGACGCGTTCGCAACGAACTCGATTTGGGACATGAAGTCACGTCAGGCCTGAGGCCCTTCTCAATGCGCGCAGGAGTGCCGACAGGCGGACGAAGGCGGAGAAGACGGAGCGGGATAGGTCATATAGCACACGATTTCAATTCATAAGTCGTTCGCACCACTGGCGGGTCGAGCATGACGGGTTGTCCATCGGAGGGTTGACAGAGTCTCGGTCCGAAAGAAGTCGCTGCAAGCCGGTCTGAGTTGTCGCCGCCCCCGTCTATTCTGGTTTGGCTGACTGCCGCATCTGGCCGGTGCTCAACACTCCCTTGTGAATATCTCTGCAGCAGATGTTCTCGCGCGATGTTGCCTTCGTGCTTCTAGGAAAGGTTCGTGTGGGTATTGAGCCGAGCTACAGTGTCCCTCCGCCATCACCTGTCGGCCGAGGGCGGGCGAGCGGGAAGAGGTTTGACGGTGGTCGGGGGAGTTCTAGGTCGTCGGCCGTTGTGATGGCACAGCAAGCAGCTCGTCATTCGAGTCCATCGACGTATCATGCGCTAGCCGAAGTAAAGAGTGAAAAACGCACCTTTAGACACGGCTTTTGCCTGCAACAAGGGCATCACGATGCTCAGTCAGCGCGACACTCTCTGGGTGACCTCTCTGGTGCTGTGCCGCTCCACGTCTACCGACGCACTTTGCTCAGATTCTCCCGCTTCCGGAGCTCAGCCAATCGCATCGCGTAAAAGTCGCGATGGAGTGCATAGACATTATGTGTCGGGCCTGCCGGCGCTGAGGATGAAGCTGTCGGCGTTAAGTATGCTGATGCAACGTCTGCACCATCCTTGCCCTTCTCGCTCTTGTCCTTGTCCTTATTTTCGGACGACTCAGCCTTGTTCTTACTCTTCTTGGCCTCGTATTCGGCGACGACCGCCGTGATCTGCTCTTTGGTCGGTTCCCCGGCTGCGCCGCTAACGATCGGCGTCGGCGGAGTGAGCGAACTTGCGAAGTTGCGGTCAGTAAGATGGGATGGGCAGACGTAGAGAAAGTCGGCCTTGTCGAGGGCTGAAGCGAAACGAAAATATCGATTAAGTGCGGGGGCCGAGCAAGGTCGAAGAAAGGAGGTCATCAGCCGAGGTTGGCAGCAGGGCTGAGACCGAAGGATTCACTGGCGAGGACCGTCGTCGTCTCCTTATAGCAGACCCAGCAGGCCATGGCGGTTCCTGTCAGTTGAGCGCAAAGGGTCAGATAGCTTGGTAGACAGATGGTCGGTCGGGCTGCGCTCTCTGACAAGCTCCGAGCGCGTCGCCTCAGAAGTAAGGGCGACGAACCTGCCGTCCGCTGATAGTATCGATTCTCAATTTTAGGTCTCGGGGCGGCCTGCATGTCCTGCTGCTCTTAATCGGACCGAGGAGGAGGCTATCGAAGCGTGTATCTGGAGGGTGATGGGTAGTAGGACGACTTGACGAGGATCGCGTAGGTCGCTCTTGCTCGCAGCCGACGCTCATCACCGACCTAACCCCGTCCCCCCCCCCCCTCCGCGCGTCCGCCACTTTCCCTCTGAAGACCCGGACGAACGACAGACTAAAATGGCGCCCAAGATGGTACGCCCCCTCATGATATCTTGCGAAGCAAGGCTCGACTGACAGGCCTTGCCCGCGCCTGTTCGCAGCTGGACCGCAAGACCGAACCGGAAGAGGCTGTCGAGGTGACCTGGGGTGCGTCCCTCTTCCGTAGCTCTTGCCTACATCCGAAGGGCTTGAAGAGTTTACTAAGGCCTTCAATATACTGCTCACTATCAGAGGACCAGTCGAGGATCAACACGTTCTCGAAGCTCAACACGCGGATGGCTGATGTCGAGGATGAGCTCAAGCGCGTCCTGGTCCGTCCCCCTTACTCATCGACGCCTCCTGCCGCTGCTCCCGTGCTTTGGCTATCAGGACAGATGCTGATCCAGACTACCTGTCTGATGCCTCACAGGAGGAGAAGGAGGCGCTGGACGATCTCTCGATGGAGCTCGAGCTAGCAGACGAAGACGAGCCCGTGCTGCATGTCCAACCCAGTGCACCGAATAGCCGGGCCTTCCAAGCCCCTTCACTGACCTCGTTCAACCTCTTCGCCCCTTACACCGGTCGACACGCTGTAGATACAAGACTGGCGATTCCTTCATTCATCTCTCGCTCGCGCGCGCGCTCAAGACGCTTGAGAAGGACAATGCGGCAATCGACGTCCGTGCCGACCGGCTGCGCGAGCGTAAGCAGGAATGCGAGGACGGCATGCGGGAACTCAAGGTCCACCTGTACGTCACTTACCTCTTGCGTTGTTATGGTTATCGCTGCTCGGTTTGGGAGGCAGGCGCTTGTACCGAAGAGGGTTAGCAGTGTGACTGCGCAGCTTCTGACATCCTGTCCATTTCATCCTAACGGCACTCCAGGTACGCGAAGTTCGGCTCGCAGATCAATCTTGAGACCAACCCGGACGAATAGGCATGGCCCTCGATTGACGACCTGCTCGTTGGGATTGGATGGGAAGACACGGTGCCGCCCGAAACCGTGGCGACTCACGGCGCTTTGACGCTCCCAGTTGGAAGAGCCTCTGCCTGTTCCCAGCTTCAGCTGCCTGCGGATTGCTGTCTATAGTTTCACAGCCGGGTGTATCCCACGTTGGGAGGCATGTGCCCCTTTGACGAACGATGCCGATCGAGGCTTGCATGGACGCGCAGAGCTTGCGATCGACGCGGCGGGCGGGCGCGGCACTTCGGCTGCAGGGTGTTGTTCTCGCCTTCATTCTCTCCTCCCTCCCTCCCTCCATCCGCCTCAATTCTTTCGCTCGTTCTCGTCCTTCCGCTTCGCTTTCCATTCTCCGGTCTTGCTCTCGCATTGTCCTACCACACACTCGTTTCAAACACAGTCACTTTCTTCTCAGCCATGCTCGTCGCCATCGCCATCCTTGCTCTCTTTGCGGGCAACGCCGTCGCTTCCTCCTCAACTGGTCCGTGCACCACAATTTATCCGACGGCCCGGCACTCACCTGCCTAATCGGATGACTGACCTCTGCATCAACATCATAGGTCTTCAGCTCGATCGGCGCGTGCAGCTCGTCGACCCGGTCCTGGTCAGCTACAACTTCAGCTCGGTCTTGGCAGGCCAGCCGCTCTGCAGCCGGCCGTGCGGCTCCCTTTCGTCGATCCAAACTGTGCGTGTCCTCTAGCGACGCTGCGAGGTCGAAGATCCGGTAGCTGATGCCCAATCACTGGACCGTGCTTGACTATAGAATTGCAACGACGAGTGAGTTCTGTCGTCGGCAAGATTATCTTCGTCTCAAGCTCTGGCACGAGCTCGAGCGGACGCGCCACCCCCGGAAAGCACACGCGACTGGCCTACCAGCGATCTCGGCTGACGCTAGCCTACTTCGTCTCGCCCACAGCAACACCTGCGCCGAGATGGCTCTATGCACGACAACTGGTCTCAACTCGCTCGTCACTTGCAACAACTGCCTGCTCCGTACGTCCTCAGACGACGACCCAGTTGGCACTGCCTGGCGCGCGTCGACGTATGCTGACGCGCCAAGCCCTTCTGTCTTTTTACCACCCTGGCCGCCCTTCACGTCCATTTACATCTCCTCAGAGCTTGCCAACCGGACAACCGGCGTGACGCAGGCACTTTATCAGCAGACGAACACAGTCCTTGCCAGTGCGTCCCTGCCTTGCTTGGCCTGGGTGTTTGCTTGGTGCTTGCTTGCCTTGCTTGACCCTGGGTGCAGCGATTCGCCGCTAGGTACGCGAGACACTAACTTTCCTCCTCAATCACAGACACTGAGAACGCCTGCGCTTCTTCGGCCTCGGCCTCTGCGTCCGCTCCGCCCAAGGCGAACACCACCGTCCTCCCCTGGTCGCAATTTGTCTCGCCCGCTTCGGGGGCGAGCTCGACCACCGGCGGCAAGACTGAGTCGATCGGTCAGGCCGGGGACGATGCCGCTGCCAAGTCGACGATGGGTGGCACGAGTGATGCGGGATCGAAGATGGCAGGCGGGAGGGTCGCGGCCGTCGTCGGACTGATCTTGGCTGGCCTGGCTGTCCTCTAGGCGCCCTTCAACTCTACCTTCCGGCGTGTCTCGTTGCATAAACGGACTCTCTATCGCCGTCATCGCCCCTCCGCTCGCTCGCTCGTCCTCGCACGTCCCAGCATCCGCTCGTTTGAACCTCACGCCCTCCGGCTCGTCTCGTCTCTGCGCATTCTCTCTATCTCCCTACTAGTCGCTCGCCTCTCTCCGACCCCGGCGGTCCCCGTCCCTTCCCTTCTGCTCGCAATCTTCCGTAGGTTCCCGGTGTCCCTGCCGCGCTTTGCTTCTCCTCCAACCGCAGTCCTCCTTTCCGCCTGCGCTCCTTCGCCATTCTTTCGCACGGCGCGCGAGACAGGCTTGCCCCCTCGCTCCCGGCAGCGTGCGCCCCTGCCTTTCTTTGCGAGCCTCATCGCCGCCCCTTCGTCCTTTGTCCGCTCTACACGCATGCAAGCTTATTCGTGATCGATCGTCTGAAGGCAAGCGAGGAAACCATTCAAGAGCTACAGGGTACGGAAGAAAGGAAGTGTCCAGGGAGAAATGGGACAATCTTGGCTTTGAAGAGTGATCTAAGTGATCTAAGTAAGGAAATACGATATCTAGCCCATCGTTTGTGAGTTCTGACCGCTCGCGAGCGCAGCCATCTCCTCGAGCACGTCGAGAATCGTACTCGCACTCCAGGCCTGGGTGCGGCACGAGTCGTGGCAGTATCCGCCGTTCGAGTTGGTGAGCTCGGGCAGACCGGCCCAAGGGTCGGTCGCAACGTGCCGACGATGCTCGAGGAGGATCTCCGAGACGTAGTGGAGGCTGTCGGACGGATCCTGTGGGGATGAAAGATGGAGTGTCAGTGGCTGAGAACCGCCTCCCTATACTCGATCAGGGCACGCACGTCTTTGCCAAGCCCGACCCTAGTGTCAAACATGAGGTAAGCCTTAAGGAACCAGCCGGTGGGGAACACCCATTCGGGGCCTTGGTGGTACTGTCAGGCAAGGCAGATGCGATGGTCAGTGCCAAAAATTCGGTGCAGAAAACGAACACAAGTGAGACGCACGTTCCAACCCTGAGCGACGCTCCGGTCGGTGCCGTCGTTGGCGTTGTCGTAGTCGCCGCGGTATTGCGAGTCACTGGGGTCAAGCGTCTTCATACCGAGCGGGCCACGTAGATGCTGGTCGACGGCTTGAAGGGCGCCGAGTGCCTTTTCGGGCGTAAAGAGCTCCGGGGCAACGATCATGGCGATCGGGTAGTTTGACCGGAGCTGATAGTCGGACCACTCGCGGCCAGCGCCCGAACCGACGACGTCCTTGTAGATGCCGCGACGGTTGACAAGATTGGACTGGATGACGTACTTGGCGTCGTCGGCTGGGTCTAAGAGGCGTATCGAAGATCGACATTAGGTACAAGTCGCTAAGCCAAACAGCATGGAGAGGACGCACCAGCTGGGACGTGGTAATACTTCTCGAAGTTAGCCTGAATGAGGTCACCCCAGTCCTGATACTTGAGCAGGGTCTTCTTGCCGTCGACTGGGGGGGAAGAAGATAGCGGTCAGTTGGCGGTGAATTTGTTGTCGAGTCATCAGAGTCTGAACGCACCAATGATGTCGACGCCCTTGAAGGGGAAGTCGCCCTTGGTCGAAAGCTCGGCGAGCCAGCGTAGCGAGCTCTTGAGAAGGGCGGTGATTTCAACGGGCGCGCCGTCGCGCGGGGTTGCGGGAAGGCCCTTGTTACCAGCCTTGGCCGAGGAGCCCATCTTGTCCATCCAGGTGCCGCAGTTGTACTCGTTGCCGCCGTGGATGAAGCCAGTCGACCAGTCGGTGTAGATTTTCTGATCAAAGCCGCGATCGTCCATCTGCATGTCAAGGTTGGGTCCAGCATTGTACTCGCGGAACTCGATGCCGCTCGCGTGGCGCTGAACGATCTCTTGAATGAGCTCGGCGACCGTGCTCGAGTATGCATATGCCCGGGCGTCGTCCCAGGCGACCCAGGTGTCGTCGGCTGGGAAGCGCCGCTTGACCGAGTCGGATAGGATCGCGAGCCCGTTCGGCGCCTTGTTGACGTAGTCCTGGATGTTCTGGATGAACCACCACGGTCCATCGCGGCAGTTGTAGCGCGGCGTCCGGCATGAGTCGAGCAGGTTGGGGACGAGGCCGTGCTTGAGGACCGAGCCAAAGGCAAGGATGTGGTCGCGCGCAGCGGGGAAGGCGCCGGTCGTGAGGAACAGACCGCGGAGCGAGATGAAGACGTCGCGGCCCCAGCAGCGGGCCCACTCAGTCGTAAAGTGCGTCAGACCGGCGGCGAGCGAGGGCACCGGCTTGGCCGGGTCAATCGAGGCACTCGTGACGAGGCCGTACATCTGAACGGCGCACAGAGCAAGGTCCTGGGTGAATGAATGACCGGACGAGATGAACTCAGAGCACTGTTCGACGACGGCCCGACGAGCCGCCTTGTAGGCCTCATACATGACTAGTGCAAAGTACTTGGGCCGAAGGAAGGACGGAACGGTCGCCTTAATGGCAGCGAAGCGCTCCTGGAACCAGGCGAGCGGGGCCTTGAGGTTCGGCCGATGCTGGAGCTGCCGCTCGAGCCGCTCAGTGACATAGTCAAGCGCCCAGAAGCCCTGGCGAAGGTGTTCGCAGAGGGGTGCGCCGAGGTCGTTGTTACGGATGATGGGCTTGAGCGGCGCCATCCAGCCCTGAAGGCCGCAGTAGACGAGCTTGCCGTAGCCGGGGACTTCGTAAACGCCATCGCCGCCCGTCGCATCGCGCTCCTCTTCGTCGCACCGGTGGAGGAGGACATTAAGGTCGACAAGATCAAGCGCTTTGAACGCCTCGTCGGCGCCTGAAACGGCGAGCGTGTCGAGGTCCTCCTTGACGCCGATCATGTGGGTAGCAAAAAGCATAACCGAGCCTGGCGGGAACTCGTCGGGGACGACAATCTCGGTGTAAGGGCCCTGGGCGTCCTCGCCAACGTTCTGCTTGGGCATCGGGACGTCAATGAGAGTCGAGGGCAGGCCCTTGAGCGTCTTGGGATCTTTGGCGTCCTCGTACGACGAAATCTTGATCGAAGCGCCGGTGATGTACTTGGTCTGCTGCCGCGAGAGCTTGATCGGCGCGATCGAGCCGCGCGAGGCTAGGTCGTTCTTATTGAAGGCCGTGTGTGCAACAAGCAGATAGCCCTTGTGCGACTGCGGGTGCACGCGGTGAAGGACGATGTACTGAAGCAGAGACGAAGCCGGAATCAGTGCCAGAGCTGCATGAAGAGCGAGAGGAACGCCTGCTCACGTCGTTCTCCTGATGGACGTGACCCTCGGTGAAGCCCTCCAGGACCATCTCAGTGTGGAGGTGATTGAGAATGCGCTTAATCCTGCCGATGCCACGGTCGACGCCCTCGCCTCCGACCTCGTACATGCGCGTGTCGGACACGAGGTCGAGCAGCTTCGGGTAGAGGTCGTCAAATCCCTTGTTGGACCCGATGGCCGAGAAGCAAAAGGTAGCGAGCGCGCCCGTGCTGAGAGCGTCCTCGGCCGTGCGCTTATCGAGCGGCGACTGGTTGTCGTGCGTGACGTCCATCATGCATGCGTGAGGGGCCGAGCCGAAGAGGGGCGTAACAGTGCACGGGCGCGAGGGCCCCTTCCCCGTGGGCGACGGCAAGGTGTCGGGCGACGTGAGGCAGGCGCCGTCCATCGAGCCAATCGGCTTGCCGACGCCAAAGCGATAAAGGCTGCAACAAGAAGAAGGTGTTAACAGCAGCTTTACGCGAACAGGTCCGCCAGACTGGTCGATCGCCGGCGACTCACAGACGCGACTGCTCCTTGGGGTCAAACCCGTTCATCATCTCGCGGATGAGGGAGTTGATGCCGAGGTTCTTGATGAAGAGCAGGTCCATCTCCTCGCTGCCAGTGAAGAGCTCAGCTACGACGTAGAGATTTGGGTTGCGCTTGCGACCAGCGTCAATCATGGCGATGCCGACCTCAAGCGGAGTCGAGTGGCAGTTGTCGAGCCGGAAGCCATCAAACATGCCGGCGAGCAGCTCGCAGTACTTAGTCATGTGGTCCCAGAGCCAGGGGTTGTCTTCGGGCTTCCTGCCGTACCGGAGCTTGACGCAGTCTCCCCAGACGCTATCGGGCGTAAAGAGCAAGATTGTCAGCCGTTCGACGCCCGAGGTGGGGAATCCTGCGACACATTGCGACGCACATGACCTCACGGCGAAGGTAGGCCTTGGAGGGCCGCTCCGCGAAGTTGGCGAGCGGGTCGGCGTCCCAGATCCAGCCGTTGTTGGCGAGGGCGAGCGAGGCTGGATTGTGCTGCTGCGTCTTGGCGTTGGCAGGGAGGCGAGTGAAGTAAGAGCCGACCATGGGCGACCTGAAGGAAATGCAATGTGGAGTGAGCGTCAGCAGGCCGGTCTCAGCTGCCTACGGAGCCGTGGGAACAAGAACGCACTCTGCCGAGATCTTGCCGAGGCGGGGACCGCCCTCTTCAAGCCGCTCATACTTGACGCGCGAGATGACGTTGTCACGCTGGGCAATCCCGTCGGCGTTGAACTCCTTGTACTGGTCGACATTGACGATGTCGAGTACCTTCGCCCACTCGTCGGCCAGCGCAGTCGGCGAGCCATCCTCGCCAAAGGCAGCAACGACGAAAGAGACAGCAGTCTCCGTCGGCACATGAACGCCCCAGCGCTTCTCAAACCGGCCGAGACCCTCGATGGCGCCGGGCTCGCTCCGGAGGAGGGCAGCAAGCTCGCCATGCGACCTACCGGCAAGCACGGGGCCCTTCCACTCAGCCTTGCTGGCCTTACCGCCAAGGGCGGCCTCGAGCGTCTGTTTGTGAGCGGCAACGTCGATCGCGTAGTACTCGTAGAGCTTGAGGTCGTTAATGACCTCGTCGAGGGCCGTTCGGAGCGTGGCGAGATCGCCTTCGGAGCTGATAGTCGTCGGTAGGCCGCGCTCGGCGAGCTTAGCCGAGAGCTCGAGAATGGCCGAGTCAAGCTCGAGTGCGGGCGTCAAGTGGGGTGAGTTGACGACGTTGTAGCCCGACTCGGGGTGGTCCTCGAGCCACGGGCTGTTGTTGGCCGTGTGGTTGAGGACGACATCGGTGAGGCTTAGCAAGCCGTACTGCTCGCGGCACTTCTTGACCATCGCGCCAATCTCGGCGACGCCGTCACCGATAGACTTGGTACCGGCCTCGGCAAAGAGCTCCGGGTCAAACTTGAGCTGATCCCATATCGAGTAAGGACTGCCGCTGTCGCCGCGCGTCTGGAGCGGCGTGAAGTGCAGCATGTTGTACCCGCGGCGTGAGGCCTCGTCGAGGTAGGCATCCCAGCCGCTGAGCTTGCCCTGCCACTTGGCGATGACACTCAGGATCGCGAGGCCGTCAAGCGGCAGCAGCTTGGCCTCCGACGGCGGGGGGATAGCGCCACCCTTGGGGTCGACAGCGTACCCAGCCGAGAGAATCGGCGACCGGACCGGTAACCGGATGATAGGGTCGACCGAGAAGAAGCCCTTGGTCGACTGCAGCCGAGCGCGGGGGCCCTTGGGGTTGGCCACTGAAGGCGCAGCGTCGTACTCGATGAAGTAGGCGAACGAGCCAGCCTGCGAGATGGGCACTAGTCACGGGGAAAGACACAAGCTGTCAGCATGGTAGGGGATCTGAGTCGAAGATGAGCTCAAACGGACAGTCGATGTGGATCGGCTTAGAAAAGTCGGTCGGCAGCCTGCGCGGGGATGAGGTCGCGTCGACGTCAGCGCGGCGCACGCTGCATCTCTATACGGTCGCCGGCTCGACTCACTTGCGCTCAGACCAGCGGTAGCGCTCAAACTTGCCTCCGTCGAGCGGGAAGTCCGACTTGAGGACACCGTTGCGCGTCGCCGGCGTGCCAGGTTCGAGCGAAATGCGCAGGACGTAGGGATGCGGGTGCGGCGGAGGGAGCCGGATGTACTACGATGGCTCAAGAACGTCAGCTAATGGACGCAAGCCACTTTCCTGCGTCGACCAGTGCGCACAGATTTCTCCTTTGTCGGGCTGCCGTCGGCCTCAAGGTCAAGCTCAAAAACCTGGATCGGGCCCTCGGACCTGCCGACCGGGCCCTCGAAGAAGGCGATGCCCTCATCAGCCGGCGTGCGCGGCGTCCGGCTGCCGCCTTCGGGAGCAGCGGCCGCAGCGTTCTTAGAGGTCTTGGGCATCGCGATCGAAGTCGGTTTGCTCGTCGCCGCAGCTTGCAGCGCAGGCTTGCTGCTCGTCGGCGGGGTAGCCGAAGCGGCCGCGGCGGTCGGGGCAGAGGCAGCAGGAGCAGCAGCGGGCTGAGCTGCCGGCGCCGGTGCGCTCTTGCTGTCCGTGACCGTTGACTTGACCTCCTTGACGACCTTCTTGAGGAACGACATGGAAAGTAGTCGGATGTGGGGCGGAGGCGAAGGAAGAAAAGGAGCTTGGGAGAGGAGGCGGAAGGGAAAGGGAGGGAGAGAGAAGGTTGACGCAAAGAGGTCGGCTCTCGCGCCGAGCGTCCTTCTCTGCCAGCGGGCGGACGAGCGGCCCGCGCGCGCGCGCGGCTGGCGCGGTCGGTGAGCCCCGTCGTCATCAAGGCTCAGGCAGGGGCGGAGGCACACAAATCCCCGCGCTTCATATCCGGGGGTCCAAGACCGGAGCCACGGCGAGCGACGATGGCCAGCCCCGGGCGGGCGCCGACGTGCCCGACAATGCAGACGGGCTTGCGACGCATGCTGCTCAACGGCCGCTCGTGCGCTGCGGAAAGAAGCCTGAGTAGCGGATCAGGCGCGAAGAGGCCGGGCGATTTCCTGGCGCGGCGGCGGGCAGCGCCGGATCCGTCGTTGGCATGCGTGCAGCTGGCAAAAGCAGCGACCGCCGGCGACACAATCTGCTCCTCGTCGAATGTTTGCCAGCCCGCAATCTCTCGTGAGCGATGTCAACTGCACAGCGCCCAGTCGGGCGCGATACAGGCGAAGGCAGGCGGCCAAGTAGAGAAACCAAGTCCCAAGGCAACATTCGGACGCTCTCCGTCGTCGATTGTGTCATTGCCCGCGGCCGCATGCAGGGGAGGGTCAGCGAGTTGAGAAAGAAGTGACAGGGTCAGACATACGCATGCCCGACACTCGCCTGCTGGCGTTCGCCGCCACCGGTCGACGGACTGCTGGGCATCAGACGGTCAGCCTGCTGCTCATGGGCTTTCTCTCTCGACATCAACCCGGACCAGTTGGCAGAATTGGGCGGGTCACAAGAAACCTGCAATCATCGAAGCACCGCTTAGCTCAGTTGGCAGAGCGTAGGCTTGTAATGTTTCCACTTGTTCGCCTCAGGTCTCCGGTTCGATTCCGGAAGCGGTGATTTTTTGACTGTTTTGACCTTGCTTTTTGCTTTTGTTGCTCGTTGAGGAACCTTCCTCCCAGTGCGCAGATCTTCGCTCTTGGAATCTTCAGTCTATTGTGCTGTCTACTGATTCGTTGGTGTTTGAATTTGTTATGCATGATGTCAACTTGAGCCCCAGCTCGGCGGCGCCTGCTTGACAACAGACGTTCAAAGAGGTCGTGAGCATCGGCATCGTAACCCCCTTTGATTCGGCGGCCGCCTTCTTTCCACCACCTTTCCCCCTCGATCCTTCCCCCTCCCCCTTTCGCTCGACCGGCAACTCAACGTTCCTTCTACTTCCTCGCACGCTCCGCAACTCCTACTGGATGACGCTTGACCAGCACCCTCAGTGTTATCTACGCCTCGCCTCCAAGTCCGACGACTAACAGCCCACTTCACCCGCCTCCAGCCCTGCAAGCAGCCATGGGAGGCACTGAGCTGGCTCTTGGTTCCTCCTGATGTGAGGTTGAGGTTCAGGCTTCTCAAGCTCTGCTCCTCGCATTTACAGATCGTCCACTGCACTCCGGTTTATAGGGGCCAGGAGAGGCGATCAGGCGCCCGGGGTTTAAAGACTGGGTCCTTCAGTTGTGCGCCGGCCACACTCCATGCTCGATGGGCTAGGATCACGGGTTGGTTGACACGCCGAAACTGTTTCGCAAAGATGCGATTCTTTTTTTTGCAGACTTCCCTCCATCCGTGTAAAGAAACATCAACCTCCGCCCTTCAGAACGACACAAGTCTTTGCAAGCCAGCCGCCCATATTTCGACGGACAGACTGGCTCAAGACCTTGAGAGCGTCGGGGGACTTAAGGTCGGCCCGTGCGGGACTAATCGTCACTTTGTGCCCTGGTCGACAGACAGTCGACCCGCGACTGATGGCTTTCACTCGGACCATGGCCGCCGCCGGCTCGTCGCCCTCCCTTTTCATGATACCGTCCTTCGACGTCCGAACGAAGAGCATCGTACCTGAGGCCCGCTTAAGCAACTTGTCACTACACTCATCAATGTAACTTGAGCCGTCCTGAGCCGACGGACCTCTTGTTTGACTGGCGAAGACAGGTCTTGGCTGCTAACCCATGCAGACCAAGAGCGAAAGCCGGACTAGGAGGGTTGATAGCGACGCCGAAGAACATCAGCACGACTCGGGAGCGGCTCCGACGGGCCGTTCTTTCGCCGGCTCGCCCTAGAACTCAAGTCCGCCCGCCGCCATGCTGACTAGCCGTATGCGCGTCCCACTGTTCTTCAGGCGACCTCTCGCCTCGCATGTCCGACCAAAGCGAAAGGCGTCAGCTTATGGACTAGCGCTTCTCCTAGGTCAGCTCTTTGTTCCCACTAGACGTCATGCGGACTCGCTGCTGATCGAATTCACTCTGGATTCTTGCGCCTGAGGCCTCCCCGACGGCGACGGCGCCTGCTTGGCCGGCCAAAACAACAGTCGCGACGAGGGTTTCCTTCTTACAGCCACCCAGGTACGCGGCGGTCACCTGCCTCCACACCGTAGCATCGAGAGCGTCGAAGTTCGGGCGACGCGGCGTCCCAGATGGCATCTCATTTGACACTCTTACCTGTCCATCTGCCTGCACCTGAGGACTTCAATAGACCTTTGGCCGTGACGACCGCAGCTGAGGCAGTCAAACAGTCTTTTCATTCACCTCATCGTCAGGCCGTCGACCTAGACCTGCCCGCCTAAAGCCCGTTGCGCAGGTTGTCGAATTTGGAGTTGCCGTACGACAAGCAATTGACCGGCGGGCCGCCAAGCACAATGCCGCCCATCTCGCCGACAACGATCGGAACGAGGGCATGCTGTGCAAGTTCATCCTCAGGCCGGAGGTCCTGGAGGCCGCCCCGAGAGGCGAAAGCGTTGGTCAGACGGGGTGACGCACGCTGGAGGGTCGTCTGTCGGACGCACCGCGTCCAGCTCCCAGAACATGGCTCCACCAAGACCCTGGTCACGGATATAGCGAGCCTTGGTTGCGCAGACATTAGGGGTGTCGAACGAGATCCACTCGCGCTTGGCGCTTTGGACGTCGTTCCCGTTGGGTGTCAGCATCACTCCGATAGCGGCAAACATATCTTCATGGGAGGCTACGCACGTGTCATAAGACCATCCAGCGCCGCGACCGAGATCCTCGCCGATGACAGCGCCCTGTTTTGGAAGCGCGCGATAGTCGAGCATGCCCTGAAGATGAGGCGAGAGGACATCAGGTTGTACAGACTGGAACAAGGGGTGAAAAGGGGACGAACGGCTTCCCAAGTCCCTTCTCCGACGCCCGCGAAGGGCTGACCGATGCCGCCGTTCGTCTGAGCGAAGCTCCGACCGTAGAGCGGCAGGCCTGCAACAGGATTCAAAGAGGACTTGATCAGCAATTAGCTGGTTGGCCAACTATTGACGTCAGGCCCAACCGACGACAAGCTTGTCCCCCTGGACGCCACGCGAGCGATACCACTGCACGGCTTGGTCGACTGAAGGCTCGTTTGCTGGACCGAAAAGCTGGGCTTGGTGAGCGGTCGAGGCCGACCACGAGCCAGAGAAGTCGTAGGCCATCAAGTTCCAGAACGAAAGGTAGCGGTCCATGCCAGCGATGTCGAGAAGCTGGTACTTGTCCGCCCCACATGGCGCGGCGATCTGAAGCGGCAGCACGCGCAGGCGTCACAGAAAGGATGAGATGCCGCCACCAATAAAGAGAACATGTATGTTGAACGCACAGTGAGCTCGAAGCAAGCGCGAGAGCCATCTGGTCGAATCTCATGTCGATCAAGCTCCTCTCGTACCTCACGGAGGAGCTCAGTGTAGGCCGCCGCTTCGGTCGCGTCCTTTGGGTACTCCCACTGTGGCAGCCAGTCATCAGCACAAATTGGCGGGCGGCAGACATAATCATCAGCCGGGAAGATGGACTTCCAAGGGGGTATCATCGCGCAGTAGCAGACCGGACTCACGTCGATATCGAGCCCGTCAAAGCCGTAGTCTTCGACGAGCTGCACCGCCGAGCGCGCGAACGCCTGCCGATGCGCGGCCGATCGACCGAAGCCGGAAAAGTTGGCCGAGAAGGTCCAGCCGCCGATCGAGAGGAGGACGCGGAGGTGTCGGTGCTTCGTCTTAAGCAGGTTGAGCTGCTTGAGGCAGCCGTAAAGATTCTTGCCGGCGTCGTCCCTGCGAGGGTAGGCGGGGGCCTCATTCAGCGTCATCAGAGGCTGCGTCGTCTACGGAGACGACGTACCAACTGTCGCCATCCCAGTGGATATCTTGGTCGGCCCAAGGGTCGGTCAAGAAGACGGTGCCGTCTTCTGGCTTGACGTTTCCAAAGGCGTACAGGACGTGCGTCATCCGTTCGGCGGGGATTTGCTGCGGCAAGTCTAAGGCGAGTGGCGGCGGCATTCCGTCAGCATCAGCAGTAGAAGCTACTACGTGCCTTCTCCCGCTCTTACATTTCCGGTCGTAAATGCCCCTGGTAGAAAGAAGGGATGGTCAAGCGAGGATCGCCAAGCTGCCGGCCTTGCTGCGCGCTTTTGCAGACAGCCTCTCGCGCTCGATTCGGCACGGGCTTACCAGTTGACAAAGCTGACCGACAGAAGAAAGTAGGGAGACCTTTCAGCGCCGATCGATAACGCGCATCGATTTCACCGGAACCACTGACTAGCCGACGCTACGTTTCCCGGGGGTCTGGACGGGGGCGCTCATCTCGGGGCGAGCTGGGAGAGAGCTCGAGGGCTGGTTGAGCGAGCAGGGTCGCAGGCTGAAGCTTCGTAGGAGAGCTGCGGCAACAAGGATGACAGCAAAAATGTTTTGGAATGTGGTACGGCGTTGGTGGTGCGGAGCAAGTGACGGTCGGCTGGGAGATGAGGCTGGCCGAAGTGACGGACAAGGGACGTCGAGGGCGGCGGCGCCTGCTGCGGAGGGGGCCATTGGCTTTGAAGGCGAGTCGGAGGTGAGTCGGTCCTCAGAGAGACCGGTAGGATCGGACGAAAGAGTACGAGTGCCGCGGGCCATGAACGGGACGACCGAGCAGGAAGGGTAGACAGGCATATAAGATGCAGGATAGAGGGAGGAACAAGCGACAGGGCTGATCCTCCTCTCATTAGCAGCAGCAGCAACAGCAGTCAAGCAATCAAGCTGGCGCCGCGTTGTCCCCTCTTCGACCCGTCACGCACCCTTTTTCTCCCCTCGCGGCTCGGATGAGCGACCTGCCGGCCTTCCTGGCTCCTGTGCTCGAGGACGTGCGCCCTACTCTATCCTGTCTGCAAGCTCAGCCCGCATGGCTGACGATCTTTGGCACGCTCTCGCTGGTAGCTGGCGTCGCTCCGCTCGTCGACTGCCCGCCGCCTGCGCGCTCTTCGAGCAGTCGACGGCTTGCTGGCGACCCTCTTCCTAGCCCCAGTCGCCGAGGTACCAAGGGCAAAGGAAGAGCGAGAGCGGATCGCCGCCCGCTTTATTTTGCTCCAGGACGACGTGGCTACGTCGGGTCCGTCGCCAGGCCTTGTGACACTGCTCGCATAGACGCGTCTAGCGCGCGCCTTGCTCTTGAGCTGACCACCGTCTCGACCTACGGCCGCCCCTTCTCAGTCATCTCGCGCCTGACGCCGCTCGCCGCGCGCCTCCTGCCTGTATTACATGGCCAGCTCCTCACGCATGGTGAGGAGCCATCCCAACTCTTACTCCAAGCCGAGCGGAGGTGTGTCGCAGAGCTGATTCGTGTGCTCGTACTTGCCCCTTATCACCTGCGCAGCGCCCATCGAAGAGGTCGAGACGACCGCGGCCGAGCTCTCGGCGACGTTTCTCGTCATCCAGGGCTTGGCGCTCGTCCATCCGCCAACAAAAGCGCTGGTTGGATCTACCCGGTCGAGCATGGAGGCGCGTCGTCGCGCTTAAGCACGCGAGCACTTAGGAGCCCCCCCTGCTGACCCACCCGACGCGGCCGCCCGGTGCAGATGATGCTGGATCTACTCCTCCTCACCCGACACTTGCCCGTGTCCAAGACTGTCGCCCCAGCAGCTCAGCACACCGCCTCGGACGAGGACTCTGGGTCCTCCTCAGAGCCTAAGGCAATCTTACCACACTCTCAGCCACCGCTGGCCGCTGTCTTGCTCGACGTGCTGTTCGCCGTGCTTGTCGACGCGCCAGACGGTGTGCGCGTCTTCGAGCGAGCAGGTGGACTTGAAATCGTCCGCAAGGTCCTTAAGAGCAAAAGCGTCGTCAAAGATGTCCGGTGCGTTGTCGAAGGCTGTCCAACGGCGACTCGCCCCGCCAGAGCATTGACAGCCGCCGTCACCCGTTCGTCAGTATGAAATGCCTCGAATTCCTCCTCTTCTACCTCTTACCTGAGGGCTCCGAGTCCGATCCGACGGCTGCCGCCTCTCTGGCCGCCCTTCTGCCATCTTCAGCTGCTTTGACCGCTATTGTCGCTGGCGGCGGCCGCAGCGGCATCGCTGACGCATCGCCCGACCCGGCGGCCGCGGTCGCAAGTGCTACTTCGCCACTTCTCCCGCCGGCGGCAGGTCTTTCATCAAGTCATGAGGAACGCGGCGGCGGCCGCCAGACGCCAACATCGCCTCGCCTGCCGATCGCTGGAGGTCAAGCGTCGCCAACCCCAGCCCTTCAGCCTTCTGCTCAGCTTCACGTCCCGGCAGACGCTAGATTGCCTAACCCGACGCATCATCGGCGGGCGGAAAGCGCTGCCTCTGGCCTACCGTCAGCATCCAGCGGTCAGGTCAGACGCGATGCGACAGCCGATCGGTATGAGCTTGCACCTGAAAGGTCCTCGTCTGCCACCTCCGTCATGGCAGGCAAGCCGGACATTGACGGCGTCAGACGCCCGAGATTGAGGGGGACGACCGCGCCGAATCCGAGTATTACGACAGTAACAGCCAGCACGCCGCGCGAACGTACCACAGCAGGAGGGGGAGGCGAGAGATCCGATCTGTCGATTCTCATCTCTCGCGCCCGGGCGACACCTTCACGGTCGGTGTCTGCTGTTGCTCCCCAATCGGTCCGTCGAGCACCCGCTCGACCTCCAGCGAGCCCGGTAGGGCAGTCTTCTCGCGCTCGCTCTGCAGCTGCGGTCCCCACCATAACATCCCCGTCATCGGCCACGGCCTACAGTGGCCGAGTGGTCGGGGCCCCGGTCTTGGAACCACCATTGACCCCGACGGCCTCCTCTAGATATCGCTCGTCGGCCTCGAGTCGCAGCGACCACCTTCCACGGTCGCCCTCGTCCTTGTCGGCCATCTCCGCCGTCGGTGCCGTTGGGTCCAAACCTGAGGCGACTGGCCGTGCGCGAGAGCGGCAGGTCCTACTCGAAGCATTCCTCCAGACGCCGCAGAAGGCTACAGCTCACGCGCGCGAGGCCGCTTCTGGCGAACTGGCGCGAACACCGAGCCGCTACCGACTGGACGACGACGACGGGCAAGTCGAACGGCCTCTCTCATCGCCGGCTGCCACCTCCGCTGCCCGAGCCGGCTTGCCACCGCCGACGCCGCGACACGCCTTTCGACCGACGACGCTCGTTCCTGGCTCCGGGAGAACGGCCAAAGCCTCCGTCATCGAACCGAGAGCAAACGGGCCGATGCTCCCGCCGACCCTCGTCCCTTCGCACGGTCGTAGAGCCTCGTCAGCCGTGCTCGAGGCCGGCTCACATGGCGTAAGGAGGTCGAGGACAGCGCTCCAGGCGCGACCGACACGATCCTCAACTCCGGCCGAAGTGACGCTCGCCGTCGCCGATGGAATCGGCAGATCCCGGGACAAGTTGCAGCTGTCGTTCTTTGACCCGCTTCCGCTGCCGAAGCGAGGTGTCGGCACTCCGCCCTTGCTGCCGCCGCGCAACACCTCGGCCACTTCGTCGACCGCCGCCTCCGCCACCGAACACCCCTCGCCGCTCCTCCCACTCCACCCGCCGGCGCCATCGCCAACTCTAACGGTCTCGTGGACTCCGGGCTCGCCTCTCTCGACGCCGACAACATCACCCGACCCAGGCCGTCCGAGCGCGAGCGCACCGCCGACACCCTCGTCCTTCCGTCATCTAGCAGCTGTGGCTTCCGGTTCGACGCCTTCACGTGGTCGACCTGGGCCGGCGGTACTCAGTGATGTCCAAGCGTTCGTTCTCTCGCCGTCGACTGTCAAGGCCGAGCGCGCGCGCGGCCGACCTGAGCTCGGGAAGGAGAACCTTGCCGGTCTGCTTCAGGGCCGCAACAGCGTCGTCGGCCATGGAGGCGGTGTTGGGCTTGGCTTTGGCCTATAGAATGTTCGATGTCGTCTGCCTCTCAGCCTCAGATGATTATGCCTGGTGCCTATCGCTACAGAACACGCTCATGGTCTTCTCAAATCTGAGTTTCGTCTGAGGCGCTTCGATCTGTCGGCCGGGATCGGAAGACGGACGCGGAACAGGTCAATTTCGACGTCGCCTGCTGCGCGGCCCGGGGGTTTGCTCTCGCCAGAGCTCGCCTGGCAAGCCAAAGGTCTACTAGCCGCTCCTCCGTTCAGTACCAGTCTCTACCGCAGCGATCCCTCCCATCCCTCCAGCCAGATGCTCTCCCTGGCGCGTCGGACGTCCGCATCGGCTGTGGGTGGGCGGCAGGCGTTCGCTACCTCGGTCGACCGCCGTGCGCAAGAGTCGAACGCCTTCCGGCTCAGCCCACGCCAGCTTGAGGCAGCAGCGTCTCCCTTTGGGACGACAGACGGATTGCTCCGGCCGGTCAGCAAAGGTGCGTTCCTAGCCCGGATCTCTGGTGTCACCAGCTACGAGAGCGATCAGTGGACGACAGCCTCAGGAGGTTTAGCATTCCCTTCCCCCGAGTGTCCCCGCTGCGCCTCGCGCACCTAGCCTACCTCCTCCCCGCCTGGTCGTTGCTCTTGGATCTCTACTGCCTTGGCAGGCACGAAGGCTGACCCTGGCTAAATCTTCCGTGCTCAGTCTCAGCGACCGCCATCATGGGCCACGGACTGTCCAAGTTCCAGCTCGCCCCCGAAAGCACACCACAGTCACCTCCGGTCGAACGCCCGGCGGGATTCATTGCCTCGGCCCCCAAGACTGGCGTTCTACAATATGCCTACCCTAAGGCCAAAGCCTGGGGCGCAGACTCTGCTCGCTCTGCCCGCGCTGCTGGCGTCAGGGAGGAGCTCGAGCTGCCGCCTCTCAACTATATCAAGCCCTCAAAGGTGGAGCTCTCATTGCCGCCGCTCAGTTACTCAAAGCCCTCGGATCGGCCGTTAAGCGACGGCAAGGCCTTGACGGCAGAGTTGGGTCGCTCGAAAGCACGCTCGAACGGTGGCTTTGTTCATCCGGTCCAGATTCCGCCTACCATCTCGCCACGCGTGGCGCGGAAGCTGGCGAGGCTTCAAGCGATGCCCGAGACAGAGCGTCTTGCGCTGCTACAGAAGAAGGCCAAGCTCTTGCTCTCCAGAAGTCAGCGCAAGGCGATGAAGCAGGCCGCTCTCGCTTCGCAAGTTGATCCGGAATCTGTCGAGCGGCTGAGGCAGCGGTCGAGTCTCAAAGCCGAAGGGTTCGCGGCTAGGCTGGCGGCGCGGGTGGCCTGGAGGGAGAGTCTTTCCGTGTCAGAACTCAACGACGTCCCGGAGGCCGAGGAACGAGCCGAGGTCCGGGCGCTGTGGAAGGCGGCCCAGGCAGAGAGTCTGGAGAAATACAAGGCGGCGGCCAGGCTCGCCGCGAGCCAAGCATACAAGGAGGCCTTCTCGGCTGTCAAAGACGGGTCGGATTCATCGACGCCCGAGGCGAGGGCCAAATCGTCTGCAGACGCCAAAGGCGCAGGCGCGGAGGCAGCACGGACGGCGATAAGGGCGGCGTGGGCCCGCCAGAAGGCAGACAGAGTGGCTGAAAAGGCGGCACTCAGAGAAGCGCTCGAGGCAACCCGTTCGCAGAACAAGTCGGACAACGTCGTTCTGCTCAAGGATGAGGCGAGCAACTTGGAGGACGGCAGGCCGGCGGCCTCGCAAGATGCTGCCCCGACACAGCCAGTGCCATCTGTGGGCCAGCCCAAGATGGCACCCATCAAGTCCTCACCGAAGCAAAAATCCTCGCCGAAGCAGGCGCCTGTCGAGGCCACACAGCCCAAGCTGAGTCCCCAGGAGCGTGCTCAGCAGAGGCACCTCCAGAAGAAGGCGCTGAAGGATGCGCGCAAGAGCGGCAACTCTGCTCTCAGTCCGGCCACGCTCGATCAGCGGGCGCGCGCCGAGAGGCCTTCAATGGCTGCCCGCGCCGCAAGCGGCCGCAAATTGTCGTTCGGTGGGTCGGCCTCTACCGGCTCGCGCTCGATCGATGCACTGATGCCTGCGCTCTGCCCTTGAACGTCTTGCAGTAAGGAAGCCCCTTGCAGGATTTGTTCAATCCGATTGGCAGGACCGCCGAGCCTCTCAGCGGCTCGGGCTCGAGATCTTTCCAGATATGAAGACGCTCTGGTCGGGCAAGGTGGACGGAGCGGAAGCGCACAAGAGCTTGAAACGTGCGTCGGCGCGTGTCATGCTGTCACTAGCCTCTCCGCGATTGCTGACGACGACGTCTATTGCCTGAGGCAAGTCGTCGCACCGGAGACGGAACGCCCGCCCGTGGCTCGGCTGGCACACTCCCTCGACCGAACGCTCTTCAAGTGCGTCATCTTGGTGAAAGCTGGCCCAAGCTCGCAGGCCGACAATAGCTGACGGCGTGCGCGCTTCTGCCTGCATAGCCCGGGTGTGCACCTGATGCGCGACCCGCGGACGAACGTCTACAACTTCGACGAGCGGCTTCGCGTCTTGCCGCATCCGGATGAGATTGATCTGAAACGCTTCCCGCCTTACGTCACCGCGAGTAAGGACATGGTCCGTTCTCAGCCGCAGATAAGAATCAGGATCTTCGCAGCACTCGACCTAATCATAAGCCGTCCCTCTCCCTCGCCGTGGATCAGGATCTCGCACAGCTGGCCCAGGACTACAAGTGTCGCTTTTACGGCTCAACCTCGACTTTGACCGCGTCGCTCGCCCAGATCTGGTTCTGCTTGAGCGGGTGGAAGCCCCTTGACATGTCGAGCTTGACCGGCGGCTGGCGGGACGAGGTCAGCAAACCGGTGTCATCTCAAACGAAGCATGCGCCTACATTGCTGATCAACCCTTTTCAAATCAAAGCTGGCGACGTATTCGTTTGGATCCAAGAAGCCGGCGTCGATCCAGCTCTCGTACGACGCCAAGCGCGACACATACGGTATCGACAACGACAAATTTTCCGAGCCGCCGGGCCAGCAGCGCATCCTGTCTGATCTCGTACGCCCTCTCGCTTGCTGCGATTCCCCTTGCGCTTCGGCTGTGCATCTGACCTTCTCTTATGCGATCTTAAGGGCAAGGTGATGGAGAAGATGCTCACCACCTCGGTCGAAGATCTTGCCCGCTTTCGCAAAGACACTCCGGCAGAGGCGGTCTCGGAGGAGGAGCGGACTGCCAGGGAGGCCTATAACTATACGAAGGTGCGCATGCTCACGATACGCTCAGTCATCTTGACCTGGCCGGGCCGCCATGTGTCGTACTAACTTGACGCGATGTCTATAATAGGGCCGCTCTCTCCTCATGCGTTCGCAGCTCGATGGCCATGACGCGCGGCTACCCGGCAGCGGCATCTTTGACGTTAAGACGCGGGCTACGGCAAGCGTTCGCTTCGACATCGAGAACCACGAGGTTAGTCGAGGCAGAGCTTGCTGTAGTGCATCTGAAGCAACAGCTGCTGAATGAGCTTCCAATATCGCAGGAGGGCCAGCACTATCAGATGTCTGCCATGACGGGCTTGGGACCGTCTTTCGAGCGCGAGCGCTACGACATGATGCGCTCGGCGTGGCTCAAGTATGGGTGCGTCTAGTCTCGTCCTAAACTTAATCGACGCTGGTTGTCTAATTTAAGGCCTCGTTTCACAGCCTGCAATGCCGCATCGGCGGTATGGACGGTATCTTCTGCGCCTACCATTCGACGCGGTATCTTCAGGGCTTCGAGTACATCCCGCTCGAGATGATGGACAAGGTCATCTACGGGTCAGCCGCCGCCGGCGATCAGAGCTTTGGTCTCAGCGTCGACCTGCTCGAGCGAATCCTTGAGCATGCGACCAACATCTTCCCTAAGGAGGTAAGGCCAATCCAAACACGCCACTGTCTCGCATCGAAGACAACCTAGCTGATCAGATGTAGCATGCTTCCTTTTAGAGTCTCAACGTCATCATGCAGACGCTCGAAAGGACGACCGGCCAGATGGTCGTCGTCGTTCAGCCCCAACGGGACGACGTGCCCTCGGACGAGATACCCACCATTGAGCTCCGTGTCCATGTCAAGAGCACCGTTGGAGGGAAGCTCGTCGAAGGCGAGCTGCCGAGCGCAACGATGCTAAGCAACTGTGCGTGGCTTGGCTTCGTCTGCCAGCGCCTACTGGGACGGAGACCTCGTGCTGATCCTTGAAGGAGGGCATGCTCTGCGCAGGGAATATCGAGGCGTCCATCCAGCGCTGTCCCGAGGAAGCGTCGGCAGCGGCGCGCGAGACTCTGCGACTCCTCAGGGTCGAGGCTGTGGCTCTTTTTAAGTCGGGCAAGCCGCTACCGACCGGCAAAACTGAGGTGGAGATGCAAGAGCTCTTCCGACAGCGCTGGGAGGCCGAGGTTAACGATCCCGACGGCGAGTATGCTAGCTTTGCCTGGCGCCGGGCGACGCTAGACGAAGCTCGGGCCGCGCTCTTGGCGGAGCGCTCCCAGCCCGATGGCAGCAAAGCGGATGGCCCGCTCGAGGTAACCTATCCCTTGCCGCTCGTTCGTGCCTCGGCGCCCAAGGTCGTCTTTCCACCGCCGGGCAAGATGGTTCTCGCGCTCCGGGAGCTCTCGCGTCGGTCCAAGGCAGACGAGGAGTCCCTTCAAGCCTCCCGCCAGGGTCGGCCGGTAGAATACTTCCAGCAGCAGCAGCAGCAGCAGCAGCAGCAGCAGCAGCAGCAGCAGCAGCAGCAGCAGCAGCCGGAACCGTCATCGCCCTGAGATGCCAGCAGGCCTAGGCCGCACCATACCCCCCTTCGAGAGGACGCGCGTGTCCCCTCCTCTCGCTTAGAGATACCCACATGACCCCTCCCTTTCTTTCTCCCGCGCCACGCCCGGCTATGTCAGTCAATCGATAACCTGATTGCTTTCACCCTCGGTTGATGCGACATTCTAGATTAGAGGAACGGCTGCAGGTCGAACTCGATGCTCGAGCACGGATAGTCGATCTCAAACTTGGCAAGCACTTCTGGATGAAGGATGCCGAGGACGCCGATCTCGAGGTCGCCGCCGGCGGCGGCGGCCTTGCCTGCCAGCGCCGGGAGCGCCTTGGCGAGCGTCTCCTTCATCGTCTCGAGCGCACCGCTGGCCGGTGCTGATGCCGGCACGGCCGCCGGATCCGGATCGAGGTGGTCCTGCAGCGGGGCCGGGTGCGAGACGGCTGGTGGCGGCCGGTAGAAGATGGAGGCGACACGGCCGGGGAAGAAGGTGGCATCTGCGACAAGGTCAAGGAGGTCAGCATTGCGCTCGCTGTGGTCGCTGCGGTCGCCGCGAGTCAACGTACTCGTCGTCTCCTGAATATAGTAACCGGTGGCGGCCGTGCTCTCCTTGCGTTCAATGAAGGCGACGCCAAGGATCTGCATGATGCGGTCGAGCAGGCCGTGAACGACCTCAAAGCCGGCCGTCTTGTTGCACCATAGGCCGGCGACCTTGCGCTCGTTGCGGGCTTTGCGCTCCTGGCTGGCGTCCTGGACGGCGACGTCCGAGACTTCAAAAATGCGAACCGGCAGCGGCAGCTTCTTGTTCTCGCGCAGCGTCTTGAGCAGGCCCGGCAGGAGGCTCGTCCGCACGACCTGATACTCAACTGTCTTTGGATTGGCGAGCGCAATTGCGAGGTTGCCCGGGTCGGGCCGGTTGAGCCAGGCAAAGTTTTCGGCGTGGGCGCAGAGGATGTACGGCAGAACCTCGACCCAGCCTGCCTGGGCGCACTCCTTGCGAACGATATCGGCCAGCTTGTTGAGCGGCAAGGGCGCGCCAACGGTGATCGCTCGAGGGAACGTCTTGGCAATGTTGTTAAAGCCGTAGGCGACGGCGGCGTCCTCCATAACGTCGCACTCGTGCAGGATGTCGGGCCGCGTCGGCGGGATGTCGACTAGCAGAACGTCGGCGTCTTCGGGCGAGACGGAGGCACCGAGCGACATGCGGACGAGCAGGTCGGCGACCTGCGTGCTCGGTAGCGCCGGTGCGAAGCCCGTAACCGAGTTGATGTAAGCGGCCGATGCCGTCGTCCGCCGGGGCGCGAGATCAGGCGTGACGCGCGAGGTGCCGTCGGCAAAGTTGATACGGACCGGCTCAATCACGTAGGGCGTCTCGGCGTACTCAGAGAACATGGTCGACATGATGCAGGCGACGATGTCACTGGTGGCGGGCAGACAGGCGTCAGCTATCCGGGGCCAAACACACAGAGGTCCTGCCGGACCGCTACACACAGCTTGGTCTGGTCGGCGCCGGCCATGTCGATGAAGATGTTCTTGGTGCCCGGCCCGATCTTGGAGTCTGCAAGAGGGGCGGGGGCAAAGGGTTTCAACATTGCGAGCGGATTGAAAGCGGATCTCGGAACGGGTGGACAGACGCTCGGAGTTGATGATTGGCGGCATCGACAGGACGCGGTCCTCGGCATCATAGATGATGGGGTAGACGGGCGAGTCGCGGATGATTGGCAGGAATTTTGCCAGATGCCGGTCGGTCTGTAAGGGTGAGCGGCGAAGGTGATCAGCGTCGGGCCAGGCTTAAGCGGCGCAACCGGCAGCAGGTCAAGGCTGGCCGTGCGGAGGACGCACCTCGTAGAGAGTCATAAGCTCCTCGCCCGTGTGCTCCGTTTCCTTGTTGAGAGGGGCAAACTTGATGTCCTTAGGCGGCCGAGCCTCGTACCGGAAGGGGGCAGTGATGGTGTCGAGATCATGCGTGCCGATGGCTACGAACTTGCGGTTTCTGCAGAGGTTGGCATGGAGCTTGTCCTGCAGGTCAAGGAAGCTCTTGTAGGCCGCCTCGGTAAGGGGCTCCTTGAGCCGAAGGACGGCGGCGGCAAAGTATGGCCGGATCAGATTGACCGATGCGGCAACGTTGACCTCGAGTAGGCCGGCTGCGGGCGCGGAGAGGGTGTACGCCGGAGGCGACTCGAGCGAGAGGAAGATGCGGAGTGCCCGGGCGAGACCCTCGATGCAAAGGAGGTCGTACCTAAAGGACGTAAAGGAGGCAGGGCAGGACAGACGATCAGCCTGAATGGTTCCTTCCGCATGTCCATTGCGACGGCTGCCGAGGTTGCGCTCATGCTCGTGTCCAGCCGACATGACGGCGAACTGACCGGTTGGCTGGAATCTCAATCTTCAGCACCTGTAGATTTTGATCGAGGCGTGTTGCAGTGCAAGATTGCCAAGTGGCGTTAGTCAAGCCTCGCCCGGGTTAAGAGCTTCACATGACTAGGCGGCGGTCGCCGGGGTGAGAGGACGAACGGGCTCCTCGGTCGGCTGGCCAGCCTTCTTGGCCGCCTCAACCTCGGACGTCGTCTGTGATTAATCAATGACCAAGAGCAATGTGCGATTGAGCAAGTGATTCATAGCCAAGGCGAACGCCGCATTACGGGCAAGCCGGGCATGGTCAGAGGGAGGGGGCGACGTCGAGGCAAAGCAGGCATCGAAGCAGGTCAGCATCAGCTCCTCTGAGTCGGTCGTCCAGCTTCGTAGCCTGTAACGCTGTATATTCGAAAAGGACAACGCACGTCCTCATCGAGCTCGATACCAAAGTCGAAGCAAAGCTGGTCGAACTCGGTCTGGGCTGCAAGAGCGACGCGGGAGGCCGGAGGGAGCGAGCCGGGATCAGCACCTTTGTCGAACTCTCCGCACGGCAGACGGCGAGCGAGCAACCGAAGAGGGCGGCGACGGACTGTACTCCTTCTCGAGCCGACGGTAGAGCTCGGCCTTGTCGACGGCGATGGTAGGCATGGCAGGCGAGAGTGCTGCGTAGCTTGCGAGTCGTTGGTCGAGGTCCGAGCGAGACGCTAGGTCGAGAGCAAGGGGGGGAAGGGGCCGCCCTCGACGCCGAAATCTCAGAAACCCAGACGAATGGGCTTATCGGACGGGGATTATGGGCCGAGAGAGTGAGGCGGCGCAGCAGCAAGCCGCCTGCCTCCTGTCTATTAACCTCGTTCCTCCCATCACGCCTGCTCCGTCGCCTAGCACGCCAGATTAAAGGGCCACAAGGAATATCAGCAGGGCTCGCTAGACTCCGGCAAGACTTCAGCTGACCGGGGTTTTATATCGAGCGGGAACGACGAGCTCAGCGGCCAAGCCCGGACCCCTTTCTGGAAGCCCGCCTTCCCTTCAACTCCTTTCTTGCCTTGTCGGTCGCCGCCTAGTCTTGCGTCATCCCAGGCAAGCGGCGTGACAAAGAGGGAGCTTCTTCCTTCCTTTGGCCGACCACAACTTTCTCCACGCAATCTTCCTTTGTCAGCTACCAGCTCCAACAACCCGCCGACCCTCAAGCCCCTCCTCGACGCCCGCTCGCTCGAGCCGACCGCTTCCTTTCGTTCCACAATCGCTGATCGCCTACCAGACAGAGGAGTTCTCGCGTCTACACTTAATGTCTCCGGCCGCTGTTGTCCAGCCGTCGACCGACCCTGCCAGGGCATTCGTCCTCGGCGACAAGCTCGGCACCGGCTCCTTTGGCGTCGTCTACAAGGCGTACGTGCCTTTCCTTGCCTCGACGCCCGAGCCGCAGGCTTGCTAGTGGGAACCCCTGTCGTCTCCCTGAGATTAAGCCCTCGTCATAAGTCAAGCCGCTAAACGGTCTCTACCCGACCTTGGCTCACCTCGAGCAGGACAAACCGCGAGACAGGCCAGGTCGTCGCCGTCAAGCAGATCGATCTTGAGCACTCTGACGACGACATCTCCGAGATTCAGGCCGAGATCGCCCACCTGGCCCAGTGCGACTCGGACTACATCACGCGCTACTTTGCTTCGTTCGTCAAGGGCTACAAGCTGTGGATTGTCATGGAGTACCTCGCCGGCGGATCGTGCTACGACCTCCTCAAGGCCGGCGTCTTCCCTGAGCGTCATGCGGCCGTCATCTGCCGTGAGCTCCTCGAGGGGCTTGACTACCTGCACAGCGAGCACAAAATCCACCGCGACATCAAGGCGGCCAATGTCCTCCTCAGCGCAGCCGGTCACGTCAAGCTCGGTAGGAATACGCTTTCATGCCTTTGGCTCAGCTTCGTCGACTGCTGACCGGCTTCTCTAAACGCTTCACTCGCTAGCCGACTTTGGCGTCGCCGCCCAGCTGACGGACAACAAGTCACGCCGGCACACGTTTGTCGGCACGCCGTTCTGGTGCGCTCGCTTCGCCGTCGTCGTGCGCTGCGGTCACTGACGCCTGTTCTTTCGTCGCGCCTAGGATGGCACCCGAAGTGTCTGTCTCTCTCAAGCGACGGCGCCTGACTGTCGCTCCTGTAATGACATTACCCTGTTACTGACCCTGTTATACTTCACGTCGTCTGCCAGCATCCGGCAGGCGGCCTACGACTTCAAGGCCGACATCTGGTCGCTCGGAATCACCGCGATTGAGCTCGCCCTTGGTGTTCCGCCTCTTTCAGAGTATCATCGTGCGTCTCTTCGTTTTCGTCCTGCCTCTGCGTGGCAGTCTAACGCTCCTTGGTCCATGCATCAGCCATGCGCGTCCTTTTCCTCATTCCGAAGGCAACCCCGCCCGTGCTCGAGGGCGACTTCTCGCCCGCCTTCAAAGAGTTTGTCGCCCTTTGCTTGACCAAAAGCACATCTTCGGTTCGTGCCTACATCGTCCACCACCATCTTGCTGCCGTGATGGCGCTCATCCTTCGAATCCCTTGCACCTCCCGAGCAGCGTCCGGGCGCAAAGGAGCTCCTCCAGCACCGCTTCGTCAAGTCGGCCGGCCGGACGACGATTCTGACCGAGCTCATCGAGCGCCATCAGCTCTACAAAGCCCGCGCGGCTCAGCGGGGCGGTCAGCAAACGCAGGGCTTTGTCCTGCCATCGGTTGCAGATCTCGACGCTTCGCTCGATGGGAGCAGCTCGAACGAGACAATGCGTTCGGACTGGAGCTTCGGTACGGCGGCTTCGGCTGCTGTCGCAGAAACACCCGGGAACGAAGACGAGGCGGAGGACGTCAGGCCCGGTCCAACCGGAACAATCCGGCGGTCGCCACCGGGGCCGGTCGTGCGCGACGAGGATCTTGAAAGCGACGACGACGATGACGATGAGGCTGCAGCTACCCATGGCCGGACACTGCTCTGGAGCGAGGCCAGCGTCCATGGCTCGACCTTGCGCGGACCGGTGCGTGGGACCTCTCATCTCCGCGCTTGACTGGCTAGTCGAATCGAGGGTTGACCCCGCGTCTTTTCTTGCCCCGATTCGTTAGTCCAGACCAAAGGTCCGCGTTACTAGTGCGGCGGTCCAGCAGGCTGCGACAGAGGACGAACCCCGACCAGAACCCAACTTCTCGGCCCTCGCATCCCCACGAGGGCGGCCGCTACCGACTGTCAGCAATGGCCATATCGACACGCTCCGACCGATCAGACGCGCTGTCAACAACGGAGGCACTGATTCTACTTCAGCATCTCTCGAAGGCGGCAGCGACTTCCAGGCTCAGGTCGAGACCTCGCATCCGGCCCTAACGTATTCCGCAGCTGGGCAGACGCTTGTCGACGAGGTCATCACCCCGACGATCCAACGCGTGAGTCGTCCTTTCTGCGGTTCTACTGGCTTTCTGCCTTGTCTATCTAGCGTTCGCACGCTGAATTACATATCTCTTCCTCGTACAGGCCGCGGCATCCGCGACTGCCCCGCCAGAGGCCCTCGAAGGCCTCGAACTCATATCGCGCGGCTTTGACGACCTGAAGCGTGCGGCGCCGGCTCTCGCATTAGACGTCGTTGTCGGTCTACTGACGAGCTTGCACGAGTGCGTCCGCTCACGTATCGGTCGTGCTGACGTAAGGCTCTCTATTACCGAGTCAGTCGCTGACCTCGTTCGCGTGCTTTCACACTTGGCTCTCGACAGGAACGACGCGCTCCGGCAGCAGATCAACGACTCACGTGAGACACCCTTTACCCTCCTCAGCCGGTCCGAGTTACGCGCTCCGGCCGACCAGACTACAGCGGGCACCGATCCAAAAGAGTCGCCGCCCTTCACAGCATCGCTAGCCCCGGTCGCGGCGGAAGAGGAGCAATCCAAGAGCCCCGTCGCCGACGCCATCTACGCCCGCTGGCTCGAGGGCCTTCGCCTGCGCTGGCCAGGCTCATAGCCCGCCCATCTGCTGTCCGCATCATCTTCCCCCCCTCGTCACTTGCCACCGGCCCTTTCCCCTGCATCACTAGCTTAGACCCGGGCACAGCCAGCCCATAATCCACCCAGCCTCTTAACCTGCCCCTCTCCGCACGACTTACAATCACACCCGCACCGGACCCATCTCCGCACGACGCCTCGCTCTTTGTCATGACTCGTTAATATCGTTACGTCGTCCCCTCCGTTGCTCTCTAAAGCACCGCACCAGAATCGGTGTGGGCACCGGTGTCGCGAAAGTTGAACCAGCGGCCCTTCTCAATCCCCCTCCCGGAGCGACTGTGGGCGGCCGGTCCGAGGCCGACCTTGCGGAGCGTCTTGAGCTTGCGGAGGCCGAGGACAACGAGGCCTGCCGATAGGGCAAACAGGGCTCCGGTAACGAGGTAGAAAGCGCCGGGCGTCTCCTCGTAGCCCGAGGTCAGGTTCATGCCGAGCAGGCCGGCTCCAAATGTGCCGACGCCCATGCCGAGCGAGATGAGCGAGAGCTAGGCAGATGAGGAGCGGGAGAATTAGTTGAGAACCTGCACACCTCGCCCCTGGATATGACTGACCTTGAGGTCGAGAACGAGCAAGGCGTTACGCGTCGTACTAAGCGAGAGCTCGACGATCTCCTGTGTCGAATTCACGTTGGCCTGGCCAAAAGAAGGATAGATCAGAACGAGGCCCTAGTGTGGCGATACTGCTCGGCTCAGCAGAACGCACTGTCGTCGTCTGGACCTCGGAAATGACCTCCTCGATCCGCTGCGAGAACGACTCGAGCAGCAGCTCGATGTCGTCCATCCCACCCAGGTCGGCCGCGCCAAGGTTGGCACCCGACAGATCAAACTGGACGAGGACGTCGTCTGACAGGTGCCAGGTGTTCGTGTCAGCTGGAGGGTCTCGCTTGACCTCCTTCAGGACGGCAGAGGTTACTCACCGTCGTTTAGACAACGCTCGACTGCGTCGTTGACGAGCCCGCTCCGCTCGCCGAGGCCAGTCAGATCGCGACCCAACGAGAGGAGACCCTTGAGGCTATCGCGCGAGATCTCCTGCTCAAGCTCGGAGAGGAGCGTCTGGACCTGTCCTCGGAGAAGCTGCATCTCGGCTTCGAGCGTGGTGGCTGTCGACAAGAGGAACGACTCGAGCACACGGAAGGGAAATGGGTCCTGGGACGGCTCTGCGAGGTGACGCTGAGTGATGTGGTTTCAGCGCGGGAATGCAGCCTCGGCTGAATAAGGAGTTCGTTGGGACGCACTTGTAAGCGGTCCATAATGACCTTGTGAAGTTTCGACTCCGGACCCTCGGCCGAGTCGAAGCAGAGCACACTCTTCGGCAAGATGATCGCTCGAATGTAGAGCAGGTTCAGCTAGGAGTCGAGTGGCGGGTGATCGCATGTCAGTCAAGTCAAGGAGGCTGGGCAGAGCCACCTCTGGACCGCCAGGAACGCACGACGATGTACTGCTTGCGCCTCGGTAAGATGGTTGCGACCAGGTTCTGCCGGCCGTGATAGACTCCGGCCGAAAGGGCGTTGTTTGAATCGAGCGGGCGAACGTCGCGGGCGTGAATGCCCGACCGGGAGACGATCTCTTGCTTGGTAAAGTTGAGGTGTGGGTCGGTGATCTCGCCTGACGAAGGGGCAAGAGCGTCAGGGTAGATGCACCTCTCCAACGCACAGCTTCAGAGCCAAAGGCTCGCACCAGTCGTGTCGAACGTCGTGACTACCCGGTGGGATGACAGCAAGCTGGTGGTCAGCTCGAAGCGTGACTTCAGAGGCCATGGTGCGAAATGGGATGGCACGAACAGCTTAGCCGGACCTGCTCGCCCCGCTTCTCGTCCATCCGCTTGACCTCTTCGAGCAGCTGCGCCCGGCGTTCGCTTACGGCCGGGTCGGTTGACTCTAGCGAGAGCGTCCGACTCTCTGCCGCCGTTGGGACCGACGTGAAGCGCCGGGCCGCACGACAGATCGAGCGGATCGTCGTGGGACCGACTGAAAACGACGCGAGCATAAGACGGAATGATGACGGATTCCAGCTCGTAGATTGACGACTAAAGGCATGGCAGGGGCCGCTCATCGTTCGAGGTGGCCGAGAGAAAGCTGAGCGACCGCTGCTGATGTTCGCCCGGCAGGTGGCATCAGCTAGGCCGGCAAATGGACGGGCTGCAGACATGAGCCTGCTTAGAGCGGGCTGCTAAGCTGTCTGTTGATGGAAGGAAGACAGCACGCGCAAGTTGTTGTCAAGTCGTCGGTGTCGTTCTGACGGGTCGGGTTGAACCGATCACGCGTCGGATGGGATGACGCTGGCTGCTTCGAGAGCTTCGAGCCTAGAGCTTTGAGCCTGGCGCTGCCTAGCGCTGCGGGCCTAGACCTCCCCTTCGGCCGTTGGTCTCCGCGTGGCGCTCGTTCGCCAAAGAGGCGCTGAGAAGGGAGCTCGCCGGCACGTCCTCCCCTGGCATTGGACGAACGGTCGTCATCAAGAGGGCAGCCGGTTAGCAGCAGTATGAGAGCAGGGGGAGGCGGGTATGAGAAGGGCTCCAAGCATAAGCAGCGGGCCGCCTTGCTAGCTTGGACCGAGTAAGCGGCACTAGGAGCTGGCCCGTCGGCCCGACGAGCTCGGCTGCTGCTGCTCCTCTGCTGCCCGTCAGTCGCCGCGCCTGCCCGAGGCTCGAGCCTTTAATAAAAGTCGGGTCGTCGATCATCAACCCTGGCGGCTCTCGGTCGGTCGGTCGGTCGGTCGGTCATTCTTCTCTCTCCGCGCGTGTGCTCCCTCACCAACCTTGCGCCCGCTCGGGCTCCTTGTGTGTCGGACGCAGATGTCTGGTCTGGAACCGGCGAGCGCCAGAGAAAAGAAGGTGCAAGAGAGCAAGAGAGGCAGAGCCGAGCCGAAGGGGGGGGGCCGATGATTGGGGGCTGGCCCGATACAATGATGCAAAGTGCGATCTGCGGTGTCAGGCGAATCCAGCCGGGAGAGCCGCCCTCTCCCCTGCACGGAAGGCTCTGCGGTCTGAAGCGCTCATCGGCCGTTCCTCCGCGCCCGCCGCGTTCCCCGCAAGCCTTGTGCCGCCTTTGGCCCTCTGCGCTCGCTCTCAAACACGCACCACCACTTCTCTCCTCGCCGCCCAGCAGAACTCAGAGAGGCTCTTCCAAGACCTCGCCCGCCCGCGTTACCGTTTCGCCGGCCCCCCATCAAGACCCAACCGACCGGCTCTCACCTTCCAACGCTGATCTCGTAGCCAACGGACGACCGGGCCATCCTTCAGCAGCGACTGGCGACGACGCCAACGGCCTGTCGCTCTCGTCGCAGCCAAGCACGCTCAACACCGACCGGGCTCTGTAAAGCTCGGCCCCCTTCCACTCAAGCTCCTTCACGTCGCCGGTCCCTCCGCCTGCTTGCGCACGCCGGCCTCCGCCCTGCTTGCTCGGCCAGCCCTCTGTTGCTCCTCCCCCTTCGACTCCACAGAGAGCGAGAGAGGGCAACACCGGCTGTGTCGCTGCTGCTCCCGACGGCAGTTCCCATCCTTCTTAGCCGTCGTCTCCTCACCTCTGCCTGATGGCCTTGAGCAGTAGCGGCGGTAGCCTCAGCGGCAGCGGCACAGCCCTCGTCCGGCTATGGGCGCGCGTCCATCCGGCTTTCGCGGTGGACACCGACGAGGTCGGCGAGTATACGCCCAAGCTCGGCACGCTCACCAACGCCGTCTCCTTTGGCATCCTCGTCCTCACCATGGTCGGCGGTGCGTCCCTTGTGCTGGAAGAGCATCCTGCTGGCGGCTGCTGACTTTGGCACATGACCCTCCTCATCACCAGCGGCCGGCATGATGGCCAGCATGCTCATGAAGGAGTACACGGCCGGCAAGGGCTCGACTGTACGGAGTCGAATGGTCCTCTTCCTCGTTTTTGGCGACTTTTGGCTTGGCCTCATTGGCGTCATCCCAACGCTCGCAACCCTGACGGGCAACCCGCCGAGGATGGGCACCGGCTTCTGCAACTCGATGGGCTTCCTTCTCGCCGTCTCGATCTACGTCCAGCATCTCAACACGCTCACGCTTTGCGTCTCAACGTTTCTCATCCTTATTCACCCGCTCAGCACGGCGACGCGCATCCTCGAGCGCCACTGGCGCTGGCTCTTTCCGCTGCCGTGGGTGCTCGCTTGCATCCTCTGCGGCATCGCCTGGGGCACGCAAGGCGACTGGGGCGTGCGTTCTGCCTTTCCCCCCTCAGTTGTGATGCGTCCGGTGCGAAGGCTGACCCCGGCCTTGCCGACGTTCGACAGTACAACAACGGTCTCTGCTTTTACAAGGCGGGCCTCTTCTCCGAGATCTGGCAGTTCCTTCCGCGCTGCATCGTCTTTCTTGTCATCTCGGTGCTGTACGTCCGACTCTTTGTCTTCCTCCGCCGGCCCGACAAGATTCGGTCGTCGACCTCGCTCCAGGGCGGCAGCGGCTCGTCGACGACCGGTGGCCAGTCGACCGAGGTCAACACGGCGGGCCGCCGCTGGAGTCGCTGGCGCTTTGGCAGCCGGTCGAGCTCTGGCTTCCGGGCGAGCGCCTCGGAGGAGCAGCCGAGTCGCTGGGCGGGCTTCACCGGCCGCGCCGCTCGTGGGTCTGACGGCTCGAACGACCAGCGTCGATCGAGAACCGAGCGGGAACCGAGCGCGGGCGGGCCGAAGGACCTCAGTCTCGGCCCGGTCCGAACGTCGGTGAGCCATCCGGCGGCGACCTCATCAAAGTCGCAGGTGCCTCCTCTGACGACGGCGCACTACGGGCTTGACTCGGCAAGGAGCTCCATGTCGGGCCTTGGCGGCTCAGCGGCTGTCGCGCCGGTCGAGGCCAAGAAAAAGCGCGACATCCCGGCTTGGGAGAAGCTTGAGCTGCCCGACTACAGCAAAGGGCTCAGCGCGAGCGGCGACTTCTCTCCACCGCTGTCGCCTCGGACGATGACGACCGTGAAGCGAGGGTCGGCATCCGGGTGGAAGTGGGGCATGGGCGGCTCGCAGTCGTTTGGTGGGGTCGAGGGCGAGGACATGATCAGCTCGTCAGACGGGCCGACTCCGAGCCAGCTGCCGAGGAGGTCAACTCTCGCGCCGCTCAAGATCCCTCACCCGGCGCCACCGGCCCAGCCGGCCATCCGCCGGACGCCCTCGTTTGTGAATGCGAACGCTGTCGGTCCGAGCGCGCCTCCACCGCAGGCGGTTGCCTCGTCCTCGCGTCGACCTTCGGCTCAGGGGTCGGATGGCGAGAGCGCCGGTGGTGCCAATAGCGACGGTCGGCTGCTCGACTTTCCTTTCGCCTCGCTGCGACGAGGGTCGCACGTTTCATTCTCATTTGCCGATGGCCCGTCGAGCACGGGCACGCCGACCAACGCGCGCACGCATACGCCGCCGCCAACACTACCCGAGTTGCCGCAAACGTTCGGCGGGCCAGAACCCGGCCAGAGCATCTCGTCCACGGCCGGCGCCTCGACGCCCTTTTCGGGCTTCTCGTTCGCCTCGCAAGGCACGACGGTCCAGGCACCGCTCCTCTCGCCGCAGCACGAAGTGGGCGAGGGCGACTCGCCGCCGGTCGGCCCCGGCCAGCACCGCTTCTCGGACGCGTCGGCCGGAAGCGGCGTCGACCCGCGAACGCCGCTGGCGCCTCCGCCGACTGACCTGCCACCGATCATCCTCACGAAAGATGCGAGCAGCGGCGCCAGCAGCTCGGCCGAGACGTCGAACGCGACGACGTCCGACACGCGACGTGACTCTGCCGCGACCGGTGCCTCGGACAAGAATGTCGAGTTTGTCGGCGTCAAGCGGCTCCTGTCCGACTTCCAGGAGGACGGCCTGTCGCCGGGTGACAACGAGGATGGCCACCTGCAGAGCGACGACGAGGGCGTCGAGTACTCGCTCGCGAAGATCCTCGAGTGCTCGGCCCCGCCTGACGACTACGACTATTACGACGGAGGGATGGGAACGATGACGAACCGCGGCGAGGGCAGCTCAGGCGAGGTCGGCTCGGGAACCGGCTCTGGCAGCGACGGCCGCAATCAGGAGAGCATGAGCAAGTTCATGAATCGCAAGGTATGTGCCCCATCTCCTGCGCATGACACGACCCGGACCGTTGCGCTAATCCTTTCTCAACCTGCCGTGACCACTTACCAGGCCTCGCTCCTGATGCTCACATTCCCGCTCGCGTACATCGTTCTCTTTACCGTCTCCCTCATCCGCATCATCTACGACTTTGCTCACCCCGAGCCGATACCCGTGCGTCGGTCTCTGGGTTGCTGTCGTCCTTTCCGATCGATTCGACTAATGAGCTTCTGTCCGCTTCCTCCTGGCAGGCGCTATCGGCCGTCTCGCGCTGGCTTGTCTTCTCGCAGGGCCTCGTCGATGCTCGTGTGTCTAGCTTCGTATCACGGCTTCGCCCTCGGACCATGGCTGACCTGCCCTTCTTGATCTCCCGCGCCAGTCATTTACGGCATCATCGAGTGGCGCGTCAAGCGGACCGTCCGTCGACGGACGCGCAAGATCCAGTCAGCCTCGGGCGGCGAAGACTCCCGTGGCGGCATGACGGGCGTCACGGGCTCGACGGCCGGCATGACGACGATGGGCCGTGCCTCGCACTCCACGACATGGGCCCTTCGTCACGGGAACCGGCCGAGCCAGGGGGCGTCGTCCCTACCTTAATTCGACCCCTCTCCGCTGGGCTTCGCCCGAGCTTTCTTCCTCTCATTCTCCTGCATCCATATCCCCATCATCAACCCCTTAATCCCCCTCCCCGTACCATCATTTCACGAAATTCTCATCCCTGTTTAAACACTCGCAACGCCCCCTTTTACGCGCGCTCCTTCCCTACCTTTTATCCCGGCCGGCCGGCCTGGCGCCCTCCTGTCCCATCATCCCAACCCTCACTTCTCCGGCCTCTCGAGGTTTCGAACTTTCTTCTATATCGGTAGATCTCTTTTCCTCCATTTCGCCTCGCTTGACTAGGCATGGCACTATTCTCGCCTTCGCGCTGACCGGAGACGAAAGGGTTTCTCGTCGCGGCGCTCTGGGTACAACTCCGGGATTTCCAAAGGCCCCCCCGTCTGGGCCCCTCTCCGGGGTCACTCGGGCGCTTCTCCTTTCCGTCGGCGTTCGTCCCTTCGACGATCGTCCCCTTCCGGTGCAGCCTCCCCTTTCTTTCTTTCTTCCTCACCTCTTCGCCCAGCCTCAGCTGTTCTCTAGTCGGCATGGCCCTCCGCTCGGCTTCCTCTTTCCTCGGCCGGCTGCCAATAGCATCTTCGTCCCGGTCGGTTGTCCGTTCGGCAGCGGCAGTCGGCTCGACGAGCTCGCTCGGCCGGAGGACGACCTACAGTCTGATCCAGGATCCCAAGCAGGACCGGTTCGTCGACGGCTTGCGGTGTGCGTCCCCTAGTCCTCTGACTGCCTCCCTCCCAAAGCCGAAAGTCTTCGGCTCCCTGAGAGGGGCGGTCGAGCCGAGTGAGACGCCCTTCCGTCCTCCCTGAGCTGAACCCTTCCCGGCTCCCTCCCCTCCTTGCCCTCTTCTCCTATCCTGCACTGCCCGCAGCCAACCCGCTCTCGGCCTTTGAATACGATCGCCAGCCACCCTACGCGCCTCTGTTCCCGCTGTATGTTCCGCTTTCGTCGCTCGACCCCCGGACGCCGCCGTCAGTTGCGGCCGAGTCGGCTGTCCCCTTGCCGCGTGACATCTTTGGCCTCCCGCTCCGGCGCGACGTCCTCCACGCCTGCGTCGTTCATCACGCGAACCTTCTCAAGCGCGGAACGACGCACACTAAGAATCGGGCCGAGGTTAGAGGCTCAGGCAAGAAGCTCCACCGGCAAAAGGGTACCGGACGAGCCCGGGTGGCCGACTCGGGCAGCGGAACCCGTGCGTCTCCCGCCCTCCCACTCCGCCTCGCCCTGTTCCTCGACGCCTGCCTTCATCGGGGCTCTGTTGCTCACGTCTGGTTGCGTCCCTTCCCGCCCGTCGCGTTTCTTCTCCTTGCGTCACGCTCCCGGCAGGTCGTGGTGGAGGCAAGCGGCATGGCCCCCGGGGTGGGCGCGACTTCTCGACCGATCTTCCGCGCAAGGTCCGTCAGCTCGGCTTCAAGACGGCTCTCAGCCAGAAGCTGCGCGAGGGCCGGCTCAAAATCGTCGGCCCGGACGGCTTTGTCCTTGCCGGCTGGGAGGGCGCAGGCAAGACGGGCAGGGTTGCTCAGCAGTTTGATGGTGCGTTCGCGTCTCCTCCTCTTCTGATGGGAAGCCAGTGCATGAGTTTTCACGAGTCGGGAGCTGACAAGACGCTTTCCTTTCCTTCTTCGCCGGCGCCCTTTCCATCGGCTTTCTTATCTGCGACCCCTTTCTATCCCCGGACAACCAACAGACCTTGACCTCCGTCGGCCGCTCCTCCTCCACTCGCCCTGGTCGCCGCCGCCTGCGGAGGGCCTTCCCCGAGCGCTTCGGGCCAACCCGACGGCAACGCTCGCCTCCATTTCGTCCGTCTCTGTCTTTGACCTGCTCCGGTCGCACGACCTCGTGCTCGATCTCGGCGCGGTCGAGTGGCTCGTCGGCAAGGTGCGCCAGACCGAGACGCTCCGCCGGGAGGCGACGTTTGCCGGCAACGCGATGGTCATGCGGAGGAAGGCGCTCGGGCTGAGCGACTTCCCGGCCGAGGGCGAGCTCGACGAGAGCAAACGCATGCTGGCCGAGCTCGAGCAGGCGAGTGGCCTCCGATCGTCGACGACGGCGGCTGAGGCGGTGGAGGAGGTCGAGCTCGGAGCGGGCATCTTTGGTGGACGTCGGCAGGCGGCCGACGAGCGCGTGAGCGCCGAGGCCGAGGAGGTCGATGAGCTCGTCGCCGCGCAGGAGGACGCCGACGTCGATCGGCTTCTGCGCGAGCTCGAGCCGTCGTCGACGACGACGAGCAAGGCATAGGGCTTCGTTTTTCATATGGTCCTTCGCGCGCGAGAAGGAGGATATGAGGGGAACGATCGATGAGTCTCTAGGCTCTTCCTCTTCTCGCTCTCGACTTGGGAACGGACGTGTGCAAAGGGGCCGCATGGGAGATCGTTGAAGCTAGACGTGCGCGTGCGGTGGGGTCTCGCTAGAAGGTAAGAGAGGGAGAGGGATGCACGGTTGGAGAGACGCAGATTGCACGTGCCAGGTGAGAGACCGAGTAGGAGAAGGGGGGAGGGGTAGAGAAGGGGGACGAATAGAGGGGGGCCGAGCTGTACGCGGTTGCGCGCACTTGAGCGAGGACAAGAGGCAGAGGGAGGAGGGGGTTGGAATTGTGAGGGACGGAGGAGAGAGGGGACTGGGTCTGTGGAAGGTGGCGGGAGGGTCGCTCCTCCAGGTGACCAGCGCGCTGGGAGAATCGTTCGGAACCTCGTCACCCCCCACCTCACTGCCTACCGTCGTATACTGGCGTGCATACGACGGCGGAGCTCGAGGTTCGGGATCGAAGGAGGATAGAAAATAGAGTAAGGAAGGCGAGACGGGGCAAGCATCAAAGAGGGCCTGGCAAGGGTCAGGGGCTTGCGTTGGCCCGGATACCCCTCGCCCGCTTCCTCCCTCTCCTCCCTCTCTTGCCTTTCCGGGCCCTCAGACGTCGAGAATCTTCATCTCGCGCCAGCGCTCGTAGAGGTCGGCGACGCACAGCTGGTTTCTACGGAGGGGGTTGCAAGGGAGTGTCAGTTTAAAAGCGAAGGGTTGCGCAAACTCCCGAAAGACGACGGCAGAAGCGAAGGAGCTCGGGGTCGGCCGGAAGGTTTGTACTCGGAGGGAGGAAGAAGACGAGCGGACGCGGGCGGGAAGGAAATTGGGCAGGGGACAGGGAGAGAGAGGGGTAAAGGGGGGGGGGGGGGGAAGAGGTGAGAAACGTACGCCGGATCCCGACTCCGGAGGTCCCTTAGGTCCAGGATGTCAAACTCCCTGCCGAAGGCCAAAAAG